>SNQJ01S0022538.1:16816-33791 GCA_010110895.2 Picea sitchensis
TTAAAGTTTATATTAAAAAACAAAACCTGAACATAAATTCACTAAACTATATATACAAGTGTTCATCTTGTATTATCTAAATTTATGTACATACCTATAGGTGATTTGTCTTCTACTTCAATTCCGGTTTCAACGTCTTCTGCTTCAATTTCGGTTTCAATGTCTCATTCGACATTATGAGACAAATCTATTTATGTTTTTTTGAAAAACATCAAATTGCAATTAAAATCAATTATATTAAACAATATTTTAAATTTGAATTCTATACTTTTAATATAGATAATATGTGCATGCATACCTGGTTGGACTTATTCTTGTTGAAAATCTCTATTTACATTATCATCATTTCTTTCTTCAATATTTGCATATTCTCGTTTCTTTCTCCAATAATGCTCTTTCATTTGTTCATTATAGAGAGTATCATCTCGAATGCGATCAAATTTTATCTTGAGAAAACTATTGTTTACCATGACTTTTATAGTTATCTATAAAAGATATGTTCAACAAAGACTTCACCTTGAAAAAATGCTCAACATTTATCTTTCAACATATAAATTGTTATTCCAATAAAAACTTGAACAAACATCAATTACCCTATTCAACAAAAACCAAGAAGATGATTCGAAACTTTGTTTAGGTGCTCTAAAAAACCATCAAACAAGCGATGAATTGTGTTAAATGTGTTCGGTCGAAAGCATATTTATATGATTTCGCGTGAGATGAAACAATATGACATGTCTCTTTATTTTTTTCGACCGACGGAAATTTCTCAACCATCTTTCGGCTGAAACAAGGTTTTTTCAGCTGAAAACCATGGAAATCATTTAGTTTTGATGGTTTCCATTAGAATTTAGTCTTTCGACTGAAAGAATATTGTTTCGACCGAAAGTGTCTTTCGGCCGAAAACGAGAAATTGGGACTGTAAACAGAAACCAGAGAATTGCCCCAAGCTTACCTAAACTTTGGAGGTTGTGAACTCCTGCAAATACTCATAATTTGGTTTCGCAAATGATACCAGCATTTGCAAAATTGAATCTACTTTCAATTCCTATAATTTGTTTTCATTTTTATTATTTTTATCTAATTTTATTTAAATTTTTTTTAAAATCACTGCATAATATTTTCAGCAGACATTATGATTCAGTGAAATGAAATATCTGTATCTCTAAAAATACACGTTGAAAATTTTAGAAAAAATTATATTCATAATCCTTAAACTGTTCTTTTCAAAAGGGTATTTTTAGATTTATTTTTAAGTAAAAATTAAGATAGATACAAGGTGGAGGAAAACATGTGTCTAAAATCTACAACGTTTTCATCTTGGTTAACTTCAAAAAATTCTAGAAATTATAATATCCATCCGTTAGATTCAAAATTATAGTCATAATAAAGTAGAGTCTTTGTAGAGTGTTGCAGTATATTTCATTTGTTAAAAACATAAGTTCAATAATAGATACATTGTTAGAGGAAAAAATAACTCATTATCATTCATTTCATGTTTAAGGAACATATTGTTAAACAATTGTCAAATTGACATATCAGATCTTAATAAAAAAAAATTGAAAAATAGTCATTGGAAAGCTAACAAAATTATTCACAAGTTTTGTTTGTACTGTAAAGTGAAATTCTAAATAAACAAAATAGTTTTGTATGCTGGAAGTTGAAGAACTTGTGAAAATATAGTTTTTTTTTCTCATAAAACAAGCAAAATAGACACCTATCTTCATGATTTCACCTAGATATTTCAACATTTTGATGGGATTTATATTATGCTTAGGATGAAATTACATAGGGTGAGCTATAAATAAACTTTGTGTATCTTTACTCACTATGAAGACCAAAATTGCAAGAGGTCATGGCTCAGAGGCACCTTCTCTTAGAGTGAACAGGAACATTAACTCCTTTATCCACTCAACCTCAAGCAAACTGACCTCTTCGAGCTCTAACTTCTTATATTGTCCTTCCCACTTTCTCCTTGAATCTCCCCCTATTGATCCTTATTCACTATGTCCTCCATTTTTAATGGGATGCCTTTGGAAGGCTAACCATCACAATGGTTCTTTTTCTCTTCCAATTTTTGTCAAAAAGACAAAATAAAATAAAAATTACATGTTTAAAAAAATTACAAAAGAGTAAGAAGCTAAGTGCTTATTACAAAGTTTTGGAGAGGATCCAATTTGGATCACACCTCCCCATTTGTAGGATTTTGGTCTCCAAAAGCTTCAACTCCATTCAATCTTCTTCTCCGATCATCAAGTAAACTCCGACAAAAATTTACAAAAGGGTGCCTCCACTGTAGGATGGAAGATAAGAGTTGAGTAAGGGATGCCTTTAGCATAACCCTATTGTCAATATCATGGTTGGAGATGACATTCACTATTGCAATAGGTCATTGGAAAACCATTTCTCCTTGGGTTACAAGTTCCAACAACTCCTCTTTTCCCTTGACCTTGACTGTCCAAGATTTCTTCTTGGTTTTCTTATTCTTTGGATGGAGTTATGAGTGAAGCCTCCAACAATTAGCCTCCCAATGTCCATTCAATCTGCAATATTGGAAATAGTCCTTGCATGGGATTCTTGGCCTTCTAGAGTGCCAACAATCACTATCCTTATGACCCATTTTCTTGCAACAAAAATGAACTAAGTCGTACCTTTTATGTCTGTGAGAATTCTTTCCAGTTTGGTTGCTTGGTCCCCCAAAATTTGGAGCAAATCTAGATGGACGAATCATCTCTTTGTTTCCCTCTTCCAAGATTCTACAAGAATATTTGAGTGGCTTGTTGCATATGGCTTCTTTTCCAATTCCTCTTTCCTTAACGAAAGTAGTTTGAGTTGCACTTGTGTTGGCTTCTTGTCCATTGAACCCTAGACCTTCATGATCGAGACTTTGTTGAGATGCAATGGATATTAGAATCCCTTGTCCATTCTTACCTATCCCTTGGACATTGTATCCCACTTGCCTCATGAGCTTGGAATTGATGGATCTAGTTTGTTTTTCAAAGTCACAAAAATCCTCTTGAGGAAGGGTCTTAAAAGATGATTTTATTGAGCTTGATTTTTTCATGGTGTTTTCCTGCTTACCCTTAATTACTAGAAAATGTGTTACCATTGTTTTTAGTGTAGCAATGAATTTCTCCAACTGGAAAAATATGACTTGCCAGTCTACCCTCTTATGTTCTTCATGAGGACTCCTCACCATTGGTTATCTTCTACTTCTATGTAGGCTTGGAAGCAATTCTTTTGCACTACTATGGTACTGGCTATGAGTGTTTACCTTGCAGGTGTTCTCCAAGAATTTAAAACCTGCTCTGATACCATTTAATTCGTAAATAGTAGACCTATGTCCTGTATGTTTCATCAATACGGATACTTTTGCAGAATTGATTTATTTTCTCTATATATTGGCTCATCAGTGATTTCAATGCATGACCAAATACAGTTTGTAGTATAGTATGCAGTTCATGTATATGATAAGGATGTTTTGCAAATTTCTCTACCCAACGAATGTTGTGTATAAGGAAATAATATTGTATTTCTCAGAAAAAATTTGACGAGAATAAACCAGATAACACCAAAGAAACGTTGGAGAGGGAATCAATGTTTAATTTGTTCAAAAGATTTCCCAACAAATCCAGGTCGACTTCCTACTGTCATGAAATCTCTCACATGCATACAAGGTAAGACAAAATTAGTAATGGAAACAAGTGCCAAGATTTCTCCTCAAAAAAGGTGCCTCCCCATTTTGAACCGTTATCTCTTCAACTAGGTTAAGAGGAGGGAAAATGCCAAGCACACATTGATTCCTAGTCAAAGATTGTGTATAAACCCTCTCAGCCAATAAGATATGTGGCCTAACCTTCCAATTGCACTCACCATTAGAATTGATGAATCCAAGTCACTTAAGTAGGGTTGAGAGATTCTGTTTTAAATTATGTAGGTGAAATTGCACTATGGGATGCTCAACAATTCTCCCACGAGGTTTTAAATTGACAACATTTTAATTAAGGGGAAACTAGAACTATTGATTTAACTATCGATCCCCAAAACTCAAAAATCATTGTAGTTGATTATGAATGACCACAAACAAGGATGACACAAATACAAGGATTTAACTTTGTGGTGAGTTTGAAATCATTGGTAATGTTTTCATTTATAACCAGACCAACGCATTCAGATAATTACATGCACATATACGCAGTAGTGATTAAATGCACCCAAAATAACAAATATTTCAACATTTTGACGGGATTTCTATTATGATTAGGATGAAATTACAGAAGGTGAGCTATACATGAACTATGTATATTGTTACTCATTGTGAAGACCAAAATTGCAAGAGGCCATGGCTCAAAGGAACCTTCACTTAGAGTGAATAGGCACATTAACTCTTTAATCCACTCAACCGCAAGAAGAATGCCCTCTTTGAGCTCTCACTTTTGCTACTTTCCTTCCCTATTTCTCCTTGAATCTCCCCCTATTGATCCTTCTTCACTATAGCCTTCTTTTTAATGGGATTCCTTTGTAGGGCCAACCATCACAATGGTTCGTTTTTGCTTCCAAATTTTGCCAAAAAGACAAAATAAAATAAAAATGACATGTTTAAAAAAAATACAAAAGAGTATGTAGCTAAGTTCTTATAATAAAGTTTTGGAGAGAATCCAATTTAGATCAGTTAGGGAACTTGCTTGCAATCTGGTTCCTCTCATACCATTTTTATTTCCTTGGAGTATGCTCTTTGAGGCCAAATTGCTAGATTTCTTATTGTCCTTTACAAATTACACATTCCTTTCACTACTCCTTCAATTCTTCAAGGGTGTGAGATGGAAAGTCTTCGACAATGGGGAGAATATGATGGTATTTATATGTTTTCAAACATATTAATTTTAAATTTATTTTTTTAAATATGGATGAGCTTGTTAAATCATATTTTTTTAAATGGTGGAGTTTGTTAAATCATTTATGAAGATTATTTTTCAACATTTTTCTTCCCAGGATCTGAGTAAAAGCCCACTTTCTAAGGAATGTTATGTCAAAGCTCACGTATATTGTGTTGTTGCTTTGGGTTAAACTTGATTTATGTTTTGTACGTTGGGTTAAACTTGACTCGATGAAAGAGTCAATGAGTAGGTAAACAATGGTGGTTTTTGGGTCCATGGTTTTGGTAGCCCATGGTATTGTGCCTGCGGATTGCATGTAATGAAGCCTATTTAAAGGTTTGATATCTCCATTGCAATATGCCTTGATTGGTCATTTTTGTCTTGGATTGGTCAGTTTGGACAAGGCTAATAGATCTATTAGGTGTTGGTTTTCCCACTTTAGGGTTTCCAAGATAATTAATCATGGTGCCTTGTGTGCTTGTTGTTTATATTGTGCCTTTTTTATGTTATCAATCTATCTCAGTGTCCTGGAAATTGGTATCGGAGTTAGTCTGGGCTTGACTCCCTCGTGGAAGAGCCCAATAAGATGAGAATTGTAAGGATGTAGTCCAATGTAGGCATGATCGCTTCTATATTGAGCATAGAGGGAGACATCAAGGAGGGTCTCATGACTGCATTCGATTGTGTGTAAGTCATTGTTTCTTGCACACTAGATCTACAAATCCATATATCTGCCACCATGGAGGAGTTTTCATTGAGTAGAAGAATAAATATAAAGGATAACCAGTGTCAAAGGAAGGTCGCAACTTGTGTCCATGAAGAATAAGAGATCGTGATTTTAGCCATTGAATTCTCTACGGTGTAGATTTGAATTTGACGTGTGATTTTTCGAATGGATTTGCAGATAGAACATGAGATTTGTATTTCCTTCTTGTAGAGTGTCTGGGCAAAGAAGATGCATATTTTGTTGAGAAAGAGGGTGCATCATGACTTTGATTCATTCATTGTCAAGATAAGGAATGACTGGGTCGTAAAGATAGCGTAAGAAGAAGTTACAAGTCGGTGAACTTTGGAGGGTTCAAAAGAAGGATTAGGATAGGTGGATCATGATACAGATCTCCCCAGAAAGTTCAAGAAGGGAACATTGTGTGTCTATTTGACAATACACATAAATCCAAAACAATTTATGGATTTAAAGGTGTGCAAGTGACTAGGGATTGCTTGGCAGGGATAGCCATGCGAACTTGGCACATGTGTGAGTAATTGGGCTTGATAATAGCGGATACAGTGTCAACCTTAGCTGGTGGAATCACCAAATTATCCAAACCTGTTAAAAATGTTGTCAAAGCTAGAGGGTGGTCATTGTGTGGAATTGGCACATTGATGATAAGATAGAGTCCTAGGAGGAGACACTTAAGAGTGGAATGGTTTTCAAGGTGTACTGTGAAGTAACATGCCCTGACCAATGCAGGCGTGCATATAAAACCTATAACAATAGTGGAATGGGATGTGGTGACCAAGTTGAGGTAATCTATATTTAGCATGAATTCGAGCAAGGACTCACAGGAGTTCATGCAAGAGCCACCATAATTACTAGAGCTAGAGATGAGCCTGCAGGAACAAGGACTGGTCAATGAGTGATTATATTAGGGACCTAACCTCCATAATCCCTCACATAGATAGAATAATATATTTTCCATGTAATAAAGGACAACATTATTTAATAAGGCATATTTAATAAATATGAACAAGTCAATGTAAGAAGACCTAATAGAAGCTTTCGCTTCTAGAAAGATATTCATCCAGAACGTTCTTTAGAAGACATAATTAATATAAATAAGATTAGGATGCATGAGAAAAATTTGTCTTGTGAAATATTTTAATAGAGCGTTGCTATGTTGGAGGTTTCCCCCTCGAAGAGGAAAGTGAACATTTCTCTCATTTTAATAAAGGTATCATTTTGGTGTGTTATTCTCTACATTTTGTTGTTCTATTGGTAATTTACATTGTATTATTGTTTTTGTTTAATATCACATAACCAGGTGCATAACAAGTGGTATTAGAGCACTTTCCTTAGTAGGAATTCTAGGTTAAATGTTTTTCTAGGGTAGAGACATGTTATGCTTCCAAGAAGCATACACACAAAAAATACAAGAGGTTTTTAAGCTCACATTGTTGGACACCCTTGTAACCCCTATTGGTACCCCTTCGAGTGGTAGTGCATCAAAAAATACATGTATACATACTTGTGCTTCCAAGTACCTCTCGTATAACGGGAGCCCTCCTAGGTATCCTGAAACTAGTCATAGACCAACCAATCGGTCGCCTAACTATTATAGTGCCACCGAGAACAACACTCGGGAAGATACTCTCTAGTACATGGGTAATCGGGTAGTACGGATAAGGGTACAGTCTAGCCTCCTTAGTTGGTGCCCTGAGATATTGGGTCGAGTACTACTATTCGACCCTGCATGTATATCAAAGATCTATAGCACAGAGCAAACCCTTGTCTGTAGGCATCATGAAAACCCTAACCCTTGGGATGGAAACAGACCAGAAAAGGAACATACAAGATTTATTATCATGCAACCTTGCCTTCTACATTGGGGTTGCGAAATTACTACACATTTTTTCCTATTAAGAATTTGGGCATTTCAACACTGCAGTATTATTCAAATCGAAGTAATACTTCGCATGAGTGAAAAAAATGGAAAAAAAATTGGGGCCTACCAGAACCCTTATTTGAGACCTATCTCATTGGATTCCCCTTTTCTCTTTGATCGTTGTGATACCTATCATTTTTAACATTTGTTTACCTTCCTACACCCTTA
Organism: Picea sitchensis; assembly: GCA_010110895.2. Lineage (NCBI taxonomy): Eukaryota > Viridiplantae > Streptophyta > Pinopsida > Pinales > Pinaceae > Picea > Picea sitchensis. The sequence goes on from SNQJ01S0022538.1 coordinate 24,525, forward strand.
TGTGAGACCTATCTCATTGGATTCCCCTTTTTCACCCTAATCGTTTTGATACCTATTAATTTTAACCTTTTTTTACATGCTCGCACCCTTATTTGAGACCTATATCATTGGATTCCCCTTTTTTCCCTGATCGTTATGATACCTCTCATTTTTAACTTTTTTTTTTACCTCGTGGACCCATATATTTCTCGGTACCCTTACTTCTCGATTATCCCATTGGTCTCATCTCATTGTCTTGATCATCATGGTATATATCACTTCTCTTCTTTCTTGTTCGTGGACCCACCCTTCATTCCCTCATGGCTCCCACCCACCAAGAAACCAATCAGAAACTAAATATTGACCTTACTGCACGTCAGGCCCAAGTAAATAGGGATATTCTAGTCATTTATGCAAAAATGGACCACATCCAAGCCCATCTTGGTAGCCAAATTGTTGAAGTCCATTCTTCTCTCAATGAATTCATGAAAAAATTCCAAGGTCCTTCCTCCTCTAACCCACCTCTCTATATTGAAGGTGTTGACTCCAACCAACCTCTACACTCTCATTCCAACTCCCTACCTCATGACCCTCGTCTCCCCAAAGTCGAGGTCAACAAATTTGATGGATCAGATTCACAAGCCTGTGTTACTGAGATGGAACGTTATTTCTCCCTGCATGGTATCACTGATGAGTTAACCAAGTTTCGTTATGGAATTCTCTATTTGGATCTGGAAATATGGAAATGGTGGCAATGGCGTCACAATGCATGACAAGGGTATGTTGCTTGGTCATGGTTTGTTGCAAAGCTATATGAATGCTTTGATATGAACACCCACCATTTAGGATGTCTGACCAAGTTAAAATAGTCTGGAACAATAAAATATTTTATTGTTTCCTTTGAGCACTTGGCTTTCCAAATGGAGGGCATGACAAATGTTTTCTTCAGGGAATGATTTATTAGTGGCCTCAAGGATGAAATTCATGCCCATGTCATCATGGCTCGCCTTTATACTTGGTTGGAAGCCACTAAGCATGCCAAGGAGGCACAACAGGTCATCTTGGCCCAGAGAAGAAAACCTACTTGTTTCCCCCACCCTAAACCTAACACCCATGTCCCTTAGACCACTCCTCTCAAGGTCCAAAAGTTAACACGGGAAGAAATGGTTAAACACCAACTCAAGGGCCTTTGCTATAATTGTGATGATAAATATTTTCAAGGGCACAAGTGTAAAGAATAGAAACTTTTTATGGCCATTTTTTAGGATGTTTCTAATGAAGATGTTGAGGTTTCACATGTAGCAACGCTACCGCCAACCGATGATATTACGCCACCCTCTGATCTTCCCGAAGTTAAACCACTAATTCCGCTACACACTCTCACTAGTTTTTTTTCTCTTCAAACCCTCAAATTGATTAGTTACATTAAGAACAAAAAATTCATTATCCTAGTTGACAGTGGTAGCACTCATAATTTCATTCACCGTCACCTTGCCCAAGAAGTCAATTTCTATATCTTTGTTGTCAACAATTTTCAAATCATAATTGCCAATGGTGGTTCCATGAAATGTGGAGGGCATTGTGAAAGAGTGTGCTTACAAATTGGTCAGTATAACCTGAAATATCACATGTTATTTACATGGGTGGTTGTTACATTGTGCTTGGTGCGGAATGGTTATGCACTCTAGGACACATACTCATGGATTTTAAAGACTTAACCATGCAATTCCAACAGGAGGGCCAATAGTATAAATTCCAAGGCATTATCGCAAGATCTACAGAGATCATCAGTTCCCACCGCATGGAAAAGTTGATCCAAAAAGGTCATTCTAGCATCATATCCCAACTCCATTCCATTCAATCAATTGAGACACCCTCGACACACTTTGAACTTCAAGCTATCCTTTCACTCCATCACACTATTTTCTAAACCCCCTAGGGCCTTCCCCCCTCTTAGGATGACCATGATCAATCCATTCCTTTAATACCAGGAATTCTTCCTCCCAATGTTCTCCCTTATCGTCATCCTTTTTCTCAAGAAAATGAAATTGAGAAAATCGTCCACGAATTGTTAGAAGTGGGTTTTATTTTTCCTAGTACCAGCCCCTATTCTTCCCTTGTTGTCATGGTCCTTGAGGAGGAAGGAACTTGGCACATGTGTCCTAATTTGCATACCCTCAACAAACTTACCATCAAGGACAAATTCCACATTCCTGTCATAGATGACCTTCTGGATGAACTCAGTGGGGCTCAATACTTTACCAAACTCGACCTCCATTCTGGCTACCACCAGATACGTATGAAAGAGGACGAAATTCCCAAGATGAAATTTCACACTCATGAGGGCCACTATGAGTTCTTAGCCATGCCCTTTGGTCTCTGTAATTCCCTCTCCAGTTTTCATATTCTCATGAATCATTTCTTTCGTCCTTTCCTCCATCACTTTCTGTTATTTTTCTTTGATGATATTATCATCTATAGTAAAACATGGCCAACCCATATCACCAATGTAGATCGGTTTCTCCATCTCCTCTCCAAGAACAAAATTTTCCTCAAACATTCTAAATGTGCTTTTGGTGTCTCTGAAATAGAGTACTTGGGTCATATTGTTGGCAAGGATGGTGTAAGGGTGGATCCTAAGAAAATTGAAGCTATGCAGAATTGGCCTCACCCTAAAACTCTTAAAATTATGCGTGGTTTTCTGGGTTTAATGGGATATTATCTCAAGTTTGTTCAAAATTATGGAAAAATTGTGGCCCCTCTAACACCTCTCCTTAAAAGGAATGCCTTCAGTTGGACTCCAACAACATACCAATCCTTCCAAGCCTTGAAGAAATCTATGGGCACTACTCTTGTACTAGCCCTACCTGATTTCACCAAGACCTTTGTTATGGAATGTGATGCATCAGGGAGAGGAATCGGGGCAGTCCTCATGCAAGATGGATTCCCTTTGGGTTTCACCAATAAATAGTTGTCAGAGTAACATTTGGGCCAATCGATCTATGAAAAAGAAATGTTGTATGTTTTGCATGCAGTGAATCTATGGCGCCTTTATCTATTGGGACAATGCTTCTAAATTAAAATGGACCATCAAAACCTCAAGTACTTCCTAGAACAACGATTTCATCCCCAAAGAAACAAAAATGGGTGGCCGGGATGTTTGGATATGATTATGAGATCATTTACAAAAAGGGTAAAGAAAATGTAGTGGCTAATGTTCTTTCCAGGAAATATGAAGAAGAAGGGTCCATCTTCTCCCTCTCATTAATTTTCGCCGACTAGCTTTAGGTTGTTGGTCGGGAATGGTTGCACGACCCCGAAATCTCCAGCCTCATCCAAAAACTGCAATAGGATCCCCAAGATGCTCCAGGGTACTCTTGGCACAATTAATAATTTTGCTATAAATGTCGCCTATATTTAAGCAAACAGTCGACCCTTAAATCTAAGGTGCTCTCTGAGTTTCATGCTTCTCCTAATGCAAGGCATTCAGGTTTTACCAAAACTTATGAACGGGTCAAACGCTCTTTCTTTTGGAACAGTATGAAACAAGACATATATACCTTTGTGGAAGAATGTGATATATGTCAATGCAATAAGGGAGAGACTATAAAAACTCCTGGCACACTCTAGCCGCTTTTGATTCCACCTACTATTTGGACGGATATTTCTATGGATTTCATTGTGGGCTTACCCAAATTAGGAAATAAGTCAGCCATCATGGTGGTAGTGGATCGTCTCTCCAAAAATGCTCATTTTTGTGCTCTTCAACACCCATTCACAGCAGCTACAGTGGCTCAAATGTTTATGGATAATATCTTCAAACTTCATGGAATGCCTCATTCTATTGTTTATAATCATGATCCAACTTTTACCAACGATTTCTAGAAAGAATTATTCAGGGTGCAGGGAACCCAATTGCAGTTTAGTACAACCTATCATCCCTAGATGGATGGCCAAATGGAAGTGATCAACAAGTGTCTAGAAACATATTTGAGGTGTTTTACATTCGACCAACAACATTAGTGGGTTCAGTGGTTACCCTTAGTTGAATGGTGGTACAACACCTCTTACCATACAGCCACTCGCATGACTCCCTTTGAAGCAGTCTACGAAAAAAATCCACCATCATTTCTCCCATACATACTAGGCATCTCCAAGGTTCAAGAGGTTGACCACAACCTTACAATCTACATGACCATTCTTCGTACTTTCAAAGAAAATTTGGTCATGGTTCAGAACCAAATGAAGCAAAAAGCATATCAGATTCGTTCTGAATGTCAATTTGTTGAAGGGGACCAAGTGTTTCTTCGTCTACAACCATATAAGTAGACTTCACTCAAATATCAGCAATGTTAGAAACTAGCCCCCAAATTTTATGGTCCTTATACTATTCTCAAATGTATGGGACTAGTGGCCTATCAGTCAGCTTTTCCCAGCAACTCCAAGCTACATCATGTTTTTCATGTCCCCTGCCTGAAGAAAGTGATTGGCACCAAGTGTCATGCTCAAACCAGTATACCAGAGTTGGATGAAGAAGGTTCCATTTGGTTGCATCCATAAGCCGTATTGTACCAACGAGAGCGTCGTATCCGCTAGTGCACCATCCATGAAGTGTTAGTTCAATGGAAGGATACTCCACCAGAAGATGCCACCTGGGATTCGGCTAAAATTCTGCAGAAATTTCATCATCTTAAGCCTTGAGTACAAGGATCTTTTTAAGGGGGAGGGCATGTTAGGGACCTAACCTCCCTAACCCCTCACATAAATAGAATAATATATTTTTCATGTAATAAAGGTCAACATCACTTAATAAGGCCTATTTAATAAATATGAACAAGTCAATGTAAGAAGACCTAATAAAAGATAGAAGATAGAATTAGTATAAATAAGAGTAGGATGCATGAGAAAGATTTGTCTTGTGAATTGTTGTAATAGAGTGTTGCTCTATTGGAGGTTGCCCCCTCGAAGAGGAAAGTGAACATTGCTCTCATTTCAATAAAGGTGTCATTTTGGTGTGTTATTCTCTACATTTTGTTGTCTTGTTGGTAATTTTCGTTATATTCTTGTTTCTACTTAATATCACATACCCAAGTGCATAACAGATTCTTAGCTCAGTGGAACAACAAATTTTTTGGGCAACAATGGGAATGTGCTTGGTGATATTTGGGAGTAAAGTGTTGTGATCTCAAGTGGTGGAGAAGTCTAAAAATGTTCAAAAGAAGAGTTATGAGCATGCAAGAAATAAAATCAATGGTGAGAAGAATTGGTAATGATCATAGTTTTTCTCTTGGCTTATGTTTTGGGCACATGATGAGGCTAATCTTGTTGTTGTTGTAAAGAATTCAAATGTTTGTTGTAGATGGATTTCCTTTTATATGGACATCAATGAGTAGGTCAACATTCTCTGGCCCATGGTTTTGGTATTGTGCATGTGGATTGCATGTAATAAAGTTTATTTAAAGGCTTGATATCTCCATTGTAAGATACCTTTACTGGCCGATTTTGGTCTCACTTAGTAAGTTTGGCCAAGGCTAATACATTTATTAGATGTTAGTTTTGGTAGTTTAGGGTTTTTGAGATAAATCACAGTGTCTTTTGTGTTTGTTGTTTATATTGTGATTGTTTTATGTTAACAATTTGTCCCACTTTCCTAACATAAAAAGAGACTTTGGAACACAATGTATGCCATTCTTACATTTTCGAAGGCTTGTTTATTTGTGCTTCTTTGGTTTCAGTTTAATAATAGTTATGTATTTACAGTTAGCTATTTATTAAACTCTTAGACTTACAGTCTCTTCACAAAAAAATATTTATTTATGGGAAAGATGTGAACTACAATATGCATTTCTTAGAAAACAGGAATATTTTCTTCTCATGTGGAATTCCATTGTCATATTTTGTATTGAAATATAGATAGAACATAGCCAGTAACCAGTATGTAAAATGACTGAAAGCGCTTAATGTTGGCTATATACATCGGATTTCAATTCGCATCACAAATATTACAGCTGAATACTATACTGCAATATCATGTAACTACCGTTGCTTGCCCAGACTTTTGGAATCAAATGATGTTCGGAGTACGGATGACGCTGAAATTCACTGCATATCAATCATGTTATCTCCTACAAGTTCCTGTAACAAAATTTGTTTAGCTAGTATCATCGGAAATAGGAAGCAAATTTCATTATTAGTGTGCTTCTACCAATGGATTAAGCCACATTTACCAGTATGTTCAGGTCAGCTGCCTTAAGAACCAATGGATCACTTCCATTACAAGCAGCATGCTTTTCTTTATCCTATCACAGAGTAGAGCAGAAACAGAGATTAACGTAAATTTCAATTTCAATCATTAATACGTAGCACAGGTACTAGAATTTACTTTGTAATTTTGAGAACCTGAGAGTAGGGAATTTGAGGATTGGGAAGGATGCCATTGTTCTAAGCATTATATTTAAGAAAATAATTACAGACGTCGGTAGACTGCTTGCTCTTGTATGACTCCAACTTTGTCTGGTAGGCTGCTTTTTCTTCTGCTAGCTTGATGTAGGGAAGTTTCTCCTGACCGAAGCCCAAAATTTATGATACATGAGCACAAAATTAAATTTATCGATGCTTATAAAGATGTGGAAATATTGATTAGCAAAGAAGCTCTGTAATTGGATGGATCTTACTTCCTCCGCCATTGATTTCCACTTTGTTCCCATGGACTTGGACAGCTTAATGCAGCAAATTAAAGAGCAAATTGTGTTAACAAATGCATGCAAATTTGCAGGCTTCGGGCCTCATTCACACAATCTTTAAAAACTAAACGGAAATCATCAATTAGTTGTAAGTTCCCTTCCGTATTGAACTGCCGCTCCCTTAATCGTATTGAACCACCGTGAAACCAACTAGAACCGTAATTGTATTGAACCGTCGGTAAACCAACCCGAACTGTATTCAACCGCCACAACTCGTTTGGAAACCGATTGGAACCGTTTTCTCGTTTGGGAGCTTCTATAATGGTCCATTACTCCGTACGGTTCTCTACCTAGATATGTGGAACAATTAACAGTTAGCCAACAGAAGCTTAATGGAAGCTTGGCTATAAAGATTTTGTTTTGGTTCCCAAGCTTGCTTAATTAATTCAATCAATTTCCTTCAGTCTTACACCATCAATCAAAGTGAGCAGAGCTTGGAAGTGCCATACGGAAAGAAAAACTAGTGTGGAACTGGAAAAACTTCTACAACAATTAATCAAACTCAAGCAGCATCAATGGTCGGAGGTATGATCCATTTTGGCATCTAAATTTCGATTCTTTTGAAGAGTTTTATTCTGCATATTATAGAATCGATTTAAATCTAACATTTGGTATCAGAGCATATTTTATCTTTGCCTTGGTGTTTTGGAGAAAGACAGATTTATTCTGTCTCGGTGCATCCCTATTGGGTTTTCCTTGCATTTTCTCTGCACATTTTAATGCATATTGTTGTACATCTATCCATATTAAGATGGCAGAACCATACATTTTTGTGCGTCTTTCTTTTATAATCTGGTTGTACGTTTTTAAATGAAATTGTTGTACTCTATACAGAGAGGTTTCATTGCATTGTTGTGTGTCTTTAGGTTATTTTACTATACGTTTTTCCCTAAGGAGAATAGCATCTTTACATCTTGCTTAGCATCTGTACATCTTGCTTCTGAGTCACACAATAGTTAGAAATGCAATCCGGGTGATCTTTTATGGCCATTAAAATAATTTATTTCTTAACCTCTAATTAAAAACATGTTATTTTGAATGAGTATACATCGTTGAATGTTATGCATGAATATTGTAGTTTTATTTATGCAATTTATAATTATTCTCATTTTATACATAAAAGAAATAATGTCTAGTGATCCATATAATTTTTAATTGATTAGAGAATAGCCACAGCATCCCTAATTAAATAATATTATATATTATGATTGATTAGGATCACATAAAGAATATTTAGACATAAATTGTAATTAATTATACTAAATATAATAAATTTTATCCCATAGGTATTTTTATTATATTTATATAATTAATTAGGATAAAATATTAAATTATTCATAACTTACTCACAGGAATTATGAATTAATAGTTTTATCATAAAGTTCAAATCTATGATAGAATAATTGAATCTGCTTGAATTGGAATTTTTATGTCATTATATTCAAATTTAAGCATGAATTTACATTGGTAAAACATGAAATTTTGTTTTATTTTTTGCTGGCCTCAATTTTAACATAAGCATGTAATCTTTAATTTTATGCAGTTGTACAACCTGCAAATTTCTCTTAAATTCGTTGTGATATCCCTGAACTTAAGGGAGATAACTATAAGGTTTGGAAGGAGAGAGTTCTCCTTCATTTGAGGTGGATGGACATAGATTATGCTATCAGGAAAGATGAACCACCAACACTCACTAATACCAGCACTACAGCAGACATCACGCTTTATGAGCGATGGGAGCGATCTAATCGCCTAAGCATGATGTTCATTAAGACTAAAATTTCAGCTGGTATTTGTGGTTTCGTTGATCAGCATGAAAAGGTCTGAGACTTGTTGAAATCCATTGATGATCAATTTGTCACTTCAGACAAGGCACTAGCAAGCACCCTAATCATGAAGTTCTCATCCCTAAGGCTCACCAGTGTGAAAGGTGTGGGCGAGCACATCATGCAAATGAGGGACACTGTGGCTCAACTGAAGAAACTCGAGGTTGAAATATCGGAGTCTTTTTTGGTGCATTACATCCTGAACACCCTTTCGCACCAATACGGACCCTTCAAAATCTCATACAACACACATAAGGATAAATGGTCAATTAATGAACTCATGACCATGTGTGTTCAAGAGCAAGAGAAACTGGTTATGGAACTGGGAGAAAGTGCAATGCTGGCAACACATGGAAAGGGAAAATCTCAAGCCAATAAGAAAGGGAAAGGTAAAGTACCTCCCCAAGATGATATCAAGAAGAATTCCAAGTGTTTCTTTTGTAAAAAGAAGGGACACATGAAAAAGGAATGCGCCAAATTTCAGAAATGGCTTGCGGACAAAGGTAATACAATCTCGTTCGTTTGTTATGAATCTAATATGGTTAATGTCAATATTAACACCTGGTGGATTTATTCTGGATCAACAATTCACATTTTGAATTCCTTGCAGGGTTTGCAAAACCTAAGGAAGCCAGTGGGAAGTGAGCAAAGCATCTTATCAGGAAACAAGATGGGCTCACATGTGGAAGCTATAGGAACATGTTATTTAACTTTAAGTA
>SNQJ01S0022538.1:57119-74207 GCA_010110895.2 Picea sitchensis
TTGCATGGGGGAGATGTGTGATTCCTTCAATGTTCACCATGGAATTGACAAGTGGAATTTAAAAAAATGTTTCAATATCGACCATAAATAAAATATTTCAATGTCCACCTTCAGAGAGAGAGAGAGAGTTCTTAATCCACTGATAGGTTCTTTATGCATCCCATTATAAGGGAGATGTGTAATTCCTTAAGTANATTATTGCGTGGGGGAGATGTGTGATTCCGTCAATGTTCACCATGGAATTGACGAGTGGAATTTAAAAAAATGTTTCAATATCGACCATAAATAAAATATTTCAATGTCCACCTTCAGAGAGAGAGAGAGAGTTCTTAATCCACTGATAGGTTCTTTATGCATCCCATTATAAGGGAGATGTGTAATTCCTTAAGTACTTAACATGGTGTTGATGTGGCATTTGAAAAAAATCAATAATTTTTTTTTCAATGTGGGTCATAAATAAAATATTTCAATGTCCACCTTAAGTAAAATATTTCAATATCAATATTATATATATACATAGAGAGAGAGAGAGAGAGAGAGCAATTTAAAGTAAAAAATTACTTATGGTTAAAACACTTCAATGGTGTGTTGCTTACTATGAGGGAGTTGTGTGAACTAGTGTAGATCCATCTTAACTATGGGTTTGTCATGCAGAGGAATTAAGAACCTCAAGGTGAAAACTTTTTTAGAATGAAAAAACTTAAGGACAGGTTTGTACATAGAGATATTTGATCCCTCTTAATGCATGATAGATAAAGATTTAAGATTTAAGACCATACTTCACAATCTGATGTTGTCTGAACATTTATATTTCCCAAGACATTTTTCTCTATTTTTTAATATCAAACTTGACTTCTAGATGTTTTTGTTTGTTGTGGGTTACACAAAACCACCCCTAGATGTTTTTATTTGTTGTGGGTTACACAAAACCACCCCTGGATGTTTTTATCTATTGTAGGTTACCCAAAATTTCCCCTGGACATTTTTATTTTCTTTGGGTTACCAAAATTGTTCTCCAAACATTTTCATATGTTGTTGATTATCAAATTTTCCTTTAGATATTTCTTTCACAATCAATGGTCGACTCAATCTGCCCGAGTCATTTTTTTTCTCTTCCTTATTCATTCGATAGCAATCATTATTCATTTAGATCTACCCTTTATTCAGCCAGATTCTCATTTGTTCAATTTGATTTCATTGGTCAACTCAACTTGCGGACAAATTGTTCTCGTCTAGTCAACTTTCTAGTCGGTTGGTCTACTCAATTTGCTGTCGACTTACCTTTCATCCAACCAAATTGTTGGTCAATTGATCGACTCAACTTGCCTTTCATCTGATCGAATTGTTGGTCAATTGATAGACTCAATTTACATGTGTTCTATTAAAATTTTGGTATGCTCATTTAACCATAGACAATGTCACATCATTGTCAGCCAACCATAGGCATTCACATATGCCACCCCCGAGCACAATAACCATTTCTTAGATAGAATGATTCTGGAAATTCCACACTAGAATCAACAGATAAACCCTAACCAGAAATACCACTAATGCAGCAGCAACACAATACCAAGAGAATGTACCTCTACTAATAGAAGCATACCTTTACCAAGAGAAGCGCACAAGAGAGATACCAGAAAGACTGAGACTATTCCATGACAATTGTTTCACTACTCTCTCTAGACTTGCACCTCCTTTTGATGTAGCTGCTACTCCTTAGACTTGCGCACTAGTTGAGTGAGTGAGTTTTTCTAAATGAGTTGGGTGCCTCCTTATTTATACTAGCCTTTCCAAGTGACTTTTCCAAGTGGGGTCGACTTCTCTTTCTAGAACCTTCAAATACTTTATTATTATTCTCCTTGGGTTGACTTCTCTTATAGGGTTTTCACACATTTGTTTAATGGTTCTCTTACTCCCAGAATATTCTATTCTAAGTACAAAGGTTACACCTATAGGTTAATATCTACCGCATCTACCAAAACATCAACACTCCCTCTTAGCTAAGGAGGTATTAACTAAGATGTTCTTCATGTAATGGTATCAAACACATCCATCCATATCACATGGCCTTGCAAACCAGTCTATAGGTAGCGTCACCATAGCCACACAGGTTATCTCATGATCAAACAGATCATATCACAAGTATCACCATCATAGCCACACAAGCTTTTTCATAGTAAACACACGGACTATTTGATTGTCATGTCACAGTCATGCATCTGGGGCCTCATCAACACATGTAGAATCTCTCTAGTGGGCACAACCTCATCATCCTCTCAGACCTTATGTCATTACAGAACTTTAATATAGCTCACATGGAACTAGGCATGTATCTCACACTGAACTAGGAAACCATCCAACTCACACAGAATATGGAATATGCAGTTGAGCCAGTTTACATAGAACTGCGCTACTACCCAATCGGAACGGAGTATGGGAAACTACAACTTTCCAGCTCACACATAATCTGACAACTATCTCTAGAGCTATTTATTTTGGTTGGCACACCAAGCATCCAGCCCACAGTGACTAGGAATATAACCATGAGGGTTAGGCGATGTAGTGCGCACACACTACCCATCTATCCCAATGCTAGGAAACACCTCCAACCACACAGGTTGGCCCTCCATCTTGAAAATTTGGGAAACTCACCAGCCCCGAAGGCTCATCATCTATTTACATTGTGCGAGGTCATGTTGACTGGTGCCACAGTTAGTAACATGCCTATAAATGACCACCTGCTTCTGCCACAATTTACAAGCTACTACGTCAAGAATCACATATGTGACTCATCACTCCCTCTTACGAGACATGTCCTTCTGGATGACGTAAATATTGTCCTTGAAGTAATCAAACTTTACCTTGATAGAGGCTTGGTCAACACATCTACTATCTGCTTGTTTGTACCAATATAATGGAGCTTCATAGCTCCCTTTTGTACAAAATCTTGGATATAATGGTACTTGATCTCAGTGTGCTTGAACTTGTCATAAAACACAGGGTTCTCGGACAACTTTATATAAATCTGGTTGTCACAAAAAATACAAGTCACCTGCAACTTGAGATCAAACAGCCCTGCAAGTAACTTTCGAATCCACACAACTTCGCTACAGGTTGAACATGTTTCTATGTCTTCTTCCTCGGTCATACCGAGTGCCACACTAGTATGCTTCATGTTGAGACACGATATCATAGTTGACCCTAAACTGCAGTAACATCATGATTTACTCTTATGATCTATGACACTACCAACCCAATCTAAATCAGCATAGCATTGCAGTCTTATCTTACGATCCAAAACATATTGGAGTCCAAAGTCTATGGTACCCTTCAGGTACCTTAACACGTGCTTTGTTGCAATCAAGTGAACTCGTCTTGGTTAAACCATATATTCACTCAAAGTATTTACCAAAAAACATATATTTGGCCTAGTATTCGCCAAATACATCAATGAGCCAATCATCTACATGTACATGGTGATATCCACTATCTATGAAGAAGTATCACTCAATAACTTCAAGTTCGTCACCATCGGTGTGGGCATGGATTTAAAATACATCATTTCGAATCTCTTCAGGATCTCTATCACATATTTTCCTTGGCTAAGGAAAATCTTGTCTGATTTTTGCCACGCCTCTAGACGTAAGAAATAACGCATCATACCCAGGTCTTTCATCTCGAACTTTGTATCAAGATTCCTCTTACTCTCAGTAATGAGCTTCTCGTTCCCTTTTAGAAACAGGTCATCCAAATATAACAAAAATATCATTGGTCCACTATCCTCAACCTTGTAGTAAAGGTTGGGATCTGCTTTACTCTTGGTAAAACCCAATCTCATCATAAAGTTGTCAATTCTATCGTACCATGCCTTGGGTTCTTGTTTTAATCCATGCAAGGATTTCTTCAATCTACATGCATGTGTCTACCTGTAATGTGTCTCAAATACTTGGCGTTGCTCCACGTACACTTCCTCTTCTACTACACCATTCAGAAAGGTTGTCTTCACATCCATCTAGTGTACCTTCCATTTTATTACTGCAACTATCACAAGTATATCTCTAATCAAAGTGTATCTCACCACAGAAGAAAATGTATCCTCATAATCTATTCCTTATTTCTGGTAGAACCCACGAGCCACGAATCTTTCCTTGTACTTATCGATACTGCCATCTGCTGAATTTTTTTGTATTGTAGATCCATTTGGAACTCACAACTGATTTCTCTTTCGATATCAGAACCACATCCCAAACATCATTATTAATGATGGACTAGTATTCTTCAATCATGGCATCCTTCCACACTTTCTTCTATGCAGCCTCTTCATAACAGGTAGGCTTAGAATCAATGATATCACATAACAATGATACATAATTGGAATATGGTTGAGATTTCTTTCTTTCTCTGAAATATCCATCTAGAGAACCATACTTCTCGGCATCCTAAATAATCTAACAAGCCCAAAATGGTCTTCTTTTCTTTGTAATCGCTACTACAACTCTTTGTGGTTATGCCATGTCATGGTCCTCTCGACCATGCTCCTCTGGCACAACATCATTACCAGCGTCAAAGTCTGAAACTCTAGGAGCTTCAAGCTCCTCATCATGGATCTCATATGTATGATGCTTCCTTGATATACTGAAGGTTGCATCCTCATCGAAGATAACATCTCTACTAATCTCAATTTTTCTGTAACCAAGGATGTAGACTCTATATGCCTTCAATGTTTCACTATATCCAAAAAATACACCCTTCTTTCCTAAAGGATCCAACTTTGATCTCTATCTTTTATTACATGGATGTGTACAACTCTATTTCTGGATGGTCTACTCCAAGTCTCAGCTAGAGACCATCTAAATTGTTGCCTTTTGCAACCGTCATTATAGTTGCCTCTCAAAGTTATTACATGTGACCTTCCCAGAACAAGAAACAAGAAAAAATATACATGGTAACCTCCATGGATTTTACAAGATAACCTACCTGATATGCAATACAAAATATCTTCCCATAGCCTTTATTGCTTCCATTATCGTTCAGTTATTTATTTTTTCTTCCCCATTCTACTGAGGATTGTAGGGAGTAGTGAGCTCCCTCTTAATCCCAAATTCTTTGCAGAATGATTTGAAGTCATCTGATGTGAAATCTCCTCCATTATCCGCTAAGTGAAGTGGTTTTCATTGGTCCACACACGTCTGAATGCATGATGTCCAAAACTCCTTTGGATTTGATGTCACTGATTGGGAATTGGCTCTTCTTGATGGTCAGTCTGCTCCATGTCTCAAATTGGTGGCTATCTAATATGTTTCCTTTTGTAACTATCACTGTAGCTCCCTCTCAAAGTTGTCAATGGTGACCTAATTTCATGGTAACCTTCCTGGAACACATACATCTCCATGTAACCTCCATGAAATTTGTAAGATAACCTGTCGAGACAAGAGCAACAAGAGAAAAAGTATTTCCAATATAATAGTATTTTCATAAGAACATATCTATGGTAATAAGAATAAGAGACAATTTCATGGTAATCATCATAGAATTACCAAGGTTACCTTCCTAGAAGCAAAAAAAGAAGTATCTCCTAGAGGAGATGTTAGTTCATCTTTCAAACAAGTACAATAAGCATTTCTATTAATAGTACTCACATGCTATCAAGTATTCATTGTACCTAGCAGCAATAGAACCTTTCAAATATTGTTGTCACAACTATAGTGTTTACTTGTAATGTAGCAATTATCAAATTTGATATGTTCAAATTGGAAACTTATCAATTTAATCAATCAAACCTGGGACCTGGAGTCTTATCTCCAAGAATGAGTGTTGTTGTTTTTCTTCTGGGTATCCTTCACTTAAGAAGACAAGTATTCTCTCCACCATGTCCCTTGTACTAAAACAGTATGTTTTCTTGACAGAAATATGAGTTAGAGAATATAATGCAAATAAACTCTAAAATCTCAACCTTAATCAATATAATACTTTGACTAAAGTCAACTTATAACTGTAACTTTGACCAAAGGTTTGACTTCAACCTGTCTGACTCAAAAAATCAACCTTGATGTTTTTTCTGACTTAGAGCACTAGAAGATGCACTAGGCTAGGGCGCACTAGGACAACCAAGAATTAGGCCCAAACATTCACTAAAAGTGGCCAATGAATTTGCGTTAGGGTTTGTTGCCACTACAAAACCAGAAACCCTAGTTGGAACTGTCGGAAGAATGGATAGTGAGTTGATCTAGGGAAAGAATAATTTCAGTATCCTTCAATGAGTTGCTCAATGAGTTACCAGAACTTCACTAGACCAGAGGAACTGCAATTGGTGTTGTAACTAGCACTACAACTAGCATTGCAACTTCTTGTTCATTTAGCCTTCTTATATCAATGGCCTTGACCTAGGGTTTTATGAGGAAACCCTAATTTTTCAACTTTTGAATTTTGGAGATCTGATCCAGGGGAAAGATGTGCCCTCCTTAGGAGAGCTTCTTGGTTAGACTTGACAATAGGGGAAATTGATGATCTTCCTTCTAGTGGTTAGACTTTTATGAAGGAAACTATCTCTAATACCATGTTTAAATTTTGATATCCTCGTTTAACCATAGACAATGTCACATCATTGTCACCCAACCATAGGCATTCACATATGCCACCCCCAAGCACAATAACCTTTTATTATATAGAATGATTCTGGAAAGTCCACATTAGGACCAACAGATAAACCCTAACCAAAAATACCACTACTGCAAAAGGAACACAATGCGAAGAGAATTTAACTCTACTAATATTAGTGTACCTTTACCAAGAGAAGCTCACAAGAGAGATACCAGAAAGACTAAGAATACTTCACAAAAATTGTTGCACTACTCTCTCCAGACTTGTGACTCCTTCTACTGCAGTTGTTTCTCCTTATAATTGCACACTAGATGAGTGAGTAAGTGTTTCTAAATGATCTAGGTGCCTCCTTATTTATATTGTCCTGTCCAAGTGACTTTTCCAAGTGAGGTCGAATTCTCATTCTGGAGCCTTTGAATACTTTATTATTATTCTCCTTGGGTCGACTTCTCTTCTAGAGTTTTCACACATCTTTTTAATGGTTCTCTTACTCCTAGAATATTCTATTCTAAGTACAAATGTTACACTTGAAGGTTAATACATTGCGCAACTACCAAAACATCAACATGTTCGACTCATTTGTTAGTTGGTCGAATCAATTGATGATTTGGTCAGTCAAGTTTCCATAATCTTGGGTGAGCTAAGTTTATACTTGCCTAATAGAGGTTTTCCATGTTAGTGAGGTGATAGGCTATAATCCTTTTGTTTATGAATCATATGCACTACCAAGATTAGCAAGAATAACATATATGCATCGGTCATCCGTCACATCTATTTGACAGTATTTACATAAAAGCCTAAGTTTTTTTAACTTAGATAAATAATCTTCAATGAAAGGAAAAGCATTGAGACTTAAGGTCATTAACGGATTTTCAATCTGGTGGGCTTGAATCACATTGTGTTTACCAAACACAACTTCAATTTTTTCCCAAGATGTATCTGGGTCATCAATTCCTTGAAGGTGAAACCTTAAATCAGGAGAGATGTATATTATGATTAGTCCACGTGCGTCATCATTCTTGTTATCCCATTTGCCTTTCTTTTCATCATCATAGGGAGATTGTTCAGTTCCAAAAGTAATGCAGTACAATCCTTTACTTCTTAGTACATCCTCCATATGATATTTCCATGAGAAGTAGTTGGTATTGGTAAGCAAAATATCACTTGGTGAAGCCATATTAAAATATGCAAATAATATGGATTCAAAATATGAAACTAATTTCCTAGATGTGAAGATCTCAAAAAAATAGGTTATTTAAAAAAATGGACTTTGGATGTGAAAGTTATGCTCTTTTAAGAAAAGGAGTAAATGGTAACCAAATAGCCACGTGGCAAGTAGAAGTTGGTCCACGTGGTGATGGATGCACAAAATTTCCTTCCTTCTCTAACTTTGCCTATAAGGTCACTATTACAACTAGATTATTTATGAAGTGACCCACTTTTATAAAATAAGTAAGAATCACTTTTACAATTAAGTTACTTTATAAATTAAAGTTGCATGCAAAAATGTCACTAAAAATGAATATTAAATTTGAATGCATGAACTTTTGCAAAAAGTAACTTAAAAAAAAAGACTTGAACCCAAGACCTCTTATTACATAAAGTAACCTTCAACCAAGTGAGCTAGTGAAAAACACATCATAATTGTAAAGGAGGAGGATGGGGGTGTTGGTGTTGTTGGAGCTCTACCTCGAACTGTCTACTTACCCAAAAAAAAAAAAAAAAAATTGTGCTCATACAAACACAAGGGAATGTTTTTGAAAGAAAAAGAATCTCAACAACAAATGAGGTTAGATTTYGGATAGCTTACCTAGAAAATGAAAGTTTTCTCTTTGTTTCTAATTTTCAAAGATCACATAGAGTGTATGGAAAAGAGCATACACAGAAAAGAAAACAATTTTCACTCTATTTCCRATTTTCCAAGATCGCACAGAGTGCACAAAAAATAGAATATGCATACTGGAAAGAGTAGCAACCCGGAAATAAAAACAGAAAACGAAAATATTAACTCTGGAAAAAAAAGGGCATGTTCAGGATTTATAGCTTCGAATGTGACTAAAATGGTCGTATCTTGGGAAAATAGAAACCTTTTTGAGTGAAACGAAAAGTTTTTCTAACTAAAAGAAGTCCTTCGGACATAATGGACAGTCCTCGTAACCCAGAAATGTACGAAAATAGAATAAAATAGAAATGAGGCAACCCGACTTCAAGACCTTGATCTACAATGGGAGCGGGTCTTCAAATGGGCTCAAATACCATGTTCGAAAAAACATGGTATTCCAACATAGGATGAGCACCTTCAATAACCACTGACACAAATCAAATATCAACACACTGATGTTTTTACGTGGTTAAAACCCTTGAAGAGGGAAACAGTCCTCGACCCCAACCAACGTGGCACTTGAGGAAATATATTAATGCAAAAGAAAAATATTTTACAAGAGAGTTTCTCACAATCGATCATCAGCAAATGACGCCCCGTGCCCTTTAAATAAAGATCATGGACCAATCGGGTGCTAAGCCATGGATCAATGCAGTTGTTAAGATCGAGGAGAATATGAGTCGTTGGATCACTCTATGTCTAGAACATATCGTGACTGTCAAATTACATAACTACAAATGCATACTAAAGAAACACATTTTTACCTAAAGACACATTATACCAAGTTGATCTTAACTAACTCCTAAGTGTATAAATATCCTAACAAATTCAGTGTATTTGGTGATTTCTCTTCGTTGTTTGATGTTGATAAATAGGAATTTTTATGTCAAACTATGCAAACAATAATATTTTTTTTTCAAATATTCTATCAATGAGTTGGACCACTAGTTGAAAATTGTTATTACCACTAGCAAAACAAAATTGACCACAAGCTAGCATAAAAAAATTGTGGTGATACTACCTAAAACAAATTTTGATGGTTCCTTCATAAAKCCATCCATGAAAAAATACCCCATTAAATCCATATTAAAATAATAAATATCTATTAATATGAATATTGATGTGGGATGATATATTAAGCTACAATGGTGTTTATATAAATACACATCGGGGCAATAAATCGTACCTTTTGGGAAAAGGGTTGATTTCTCATTCTTACAACATTAATCTACATTATGTCCTATGGCTACTATACATAATAACTGCTAATTAAATTATGACATTAGTGGTAATAGTATATTACAAACTTAACCTTACTTGAATAGGCATTCAACATGTATAACGAGATGTGAAACAAGATTTGATTTGTAGGAGTGTAAAGGGAATTGTTTTTCCACAACTTCACTTATTTAGCTTCAACAAAAAGAACATTGGATCTAGAGCCACTCTATAGACATGTGAAGAGTATAATTGTAAATGGGAATAATTCAATTCTAAACAAGGTTCAACTTACGGTGGTGTAAAGAGCATTGTTTTGGCATAACTTTACTAATTTAGCTTCAACAAAGAAAACACCAGATCTAGAACCACTCTATGGAGATGTGAAGAGTGTCATTTTTTTTTAAATTAAAATTGTCAATTTGTATTGAGTAAAAAATATGTGGCTTTGTGTGGTCAAAGAAGAGTACATAATGTAATAATGGATTCATATGTCTAGAGGAATCCCTTGGCTCTACCAGGGCAGAGGGAGTACCATGCAATGATTCTTCTTTTTCTTCTAGAGTTCTTGAATAAATTCAGACAAACTAAAAGCATAACAATGTATAAAAGCAATACATATTAATAAATTATGAAGATGGTTTCGCATCATGTAGGTTAATGTCCATTGGGGTGGTTTGGTCTTTTTCTTCTTCGAGACTATCATTCATTCCTCATATTGTTCTTGAAACGGTGTTGCTAGTTCTTGCAATGTGTCGTCTTGAAGTCGTATCACATTTTTTTACTACTATCATGGGAAGATGATGTCCAAATCTCCCAAGGCCTCTTCCTCTTCTTTTTCCATGGCTTCCCAACTTTCTTGTCCCTTTTTTTAGGGGGTGTGAGGTAATGTTGTCACTAAGGGGGGCTTGGGTGGAATCTACTCTTGGGAAAGGGGAGGGGCTAGCTAGTTTAAATCACTTGCTACTTGATTCTTCTGTAGCTCTAATTATAATCAAGGCATGTGCAATGGGGCTGACAACATTTTCAATTTATTGAGCGAGGTTGACTTCACTAGATCCATTATCGGTGGCTTGTTCTCTAGATCCTTCTATGCGGGTGTATTTCTCCTTCCTACTTTATCATTGTTATGGTTGTTATTAGTGTGTCCTATTGTTCTAATGTTCATGTTGGGACTAGAAATGTGGCCTCTATGAGTTATTTACTAGTTAGGTGGCATTGTTGCATTTATCCATCGTAACATGTGGGTTTCCTCTGAGATTCTTAAGACAATGCACTACATTGTGACATATTCCAAATCAATCCCTGCATCTGAAGGAAACCTACCCATAATTGAGACGTTGTGTTTAGGCATGGTCTTTAGCTACCAACTTGATGTCTGCTAGGAATCCCTTGTAGAAATCCATGTCCACACAAATGAAAGTGTAGGTAGTTATATTTTTCCTTTATGTTTCTAAACTCCTAAAAAATCTACCCAAGGAATTATACCCAAGGCAGGTTTTTATCCTCTATAATGAATCATATCCCCAAAATCACAGGGAAGGTTGGGCATCCTTACCCACATTGGAGAAACTAAGAGAGAGTTTATTGCTATATAAAAGTAGGAGTCCATGGTTTCATGTATAGCTGTGCTTTTCCTAAAAAGCAAGGTCCAAAGTTGAGGATCAAATCTCTATCTTTTACTAAGTCAACTTCAACTATGAAGAATCCTTTGGAACATAGATAAATGAAGGCTTCATCCTTTCTTTCCAATTTCCATGTCATTGTAATCCATTTGTGTATATTTTCTAAGTTTGGTTAGAGCCCATTAAATACATAGGATATACCATTTTCCTTGAAGTAGTTTGATTAATCCATTATATCTTCTACCACAAGGATGGATGGGGTTGGGTCTTTTTACACCATTCGAACTTGAGGAATATTAGGGTTAGTCTATAAATGTTTGGTTGTTTTTACCACTTGGGTGAGAAAAATAAACCTTTGTATAGCTAGGTTGAAAGCTATATAACAAGTAAATGGTTAGAATTAGTCCATAAGCATGAATACCATTGCAAACATTAAGTAAAAGGAAAAAAGACAAGTAAAAATCATGAAAATTGCACCAACAATAAAAACGGAAGCAATGGTGATCATACATCAATGAAAAAAAATTGTTGTTACACCATAGAGGATGAGTGAGTGCAAGTGGACTCTCCCTTCCTCCTTGGGAGGGTTATTTATGTTCGTTTGTACTTCTTTTCTCTCTCTCTTAGCAAAAAAAGTGTGTATGAACTCTTCATGGGAAGAGGAAAATACACTAGCTAGTGGCTATGGATGCACAAAATGATGGCTTGAGAATGGCTCTCGAGGATCATTTAGACAACATAACCTTGCACAATCTTATTTCTTTGAATGTTTCTCCATGGCTCTTATTTATAGCCAAACTTCAAGATCCATTAAAGCTAGTTCTAAATGTGAATGAATCACTTTGGATTGCGGTTCTCCATGTCTTGAAGAGACATAGTACCACCAAAGTACTAATCTTCAATGGGTATGGAGCTTGATGATGCATGGTACACCCACCTTGGAGTACCCTTGATGGGAGTTTTGGCATTTATTGCATCGTATGTGGTTGAGATTTCATGTTGTGTGTATTTGCGTAGCTCTCAAAGGATCAACCTTGCAAGCCCACACAGATTGCATAAAACCCACACTATAAATTCACACAAATGCATTAAAAACCCACTTTATATAGTTTTTGGTGCTTTGTTGAAAGTGGTGTATTATTTCCATTGAAACACACCCGAACCCTAAGTACCCTTTCTAGAGATGGCGCATCAAAACTTTTCTTACTTTAATCATCTTGAATTCTCGGTCTGAGGTCTTAATCCTATTCTACTTTCTCATATCTTTCTAACGACTACTACCAGGCTCAAATATGAGCTCTGGATTGCAAGTTATGGCCTCCCAAAGCTCTTCAGTTGTTATTAGTCAAGGGCCATGTGGCGCCCACGTGGGTCTATATTGTTTGTACCATCTCCAAATTCCTACATCCATGGTGGAAGTCCATCCATCGTCCAACCCAACGACGAGACTCGATCCTCATTGAGAACATAAGGTAGATGGGAATTCGGCATTCATCGCTTCGACATTATATGCCTCTTTTTCCTTCTACGCGTCTATCCTCCGGAGTCTCGAAATACCAAAATCCCGAAAGGTGAATGAAACCTTGCCACGTGGCTTCGGCCTTCGGCCCTTTCGACTTATTTATGATAATATACCCCAAACCTTCGGAGTTCCAAAGTACTGGACTCTCGAAGGGTCCACAAAACCTTGCCACGTGGTGGTGTATTAAATTTTGAGGTAAGGGAAGGTGGGTCCCAAGGGCAGGGTCGAGGTGACATGTGGCCCCACCAGGGGGTGATACATGTCGCGTTCTAATAGGCTCATAGGGCTAGTGATAACTATGAATTAGGATGACACATGGCACGTCGAACATGGGTTCACATCACCCTTGGTGACGTCAGTGTGACACATCCCTCTAGACTAAGCACCTTCAAATGCCCCTTAGATCTTCATGGTTGAGACATGTCCATGTAGATATCCATATCTACGGCCTCTGTTGCTTCACAACTTCGGCCTTCTAGGAGCTCACTGTATGATTTCCTTATTACTCCCGAAGTGGTCAGCATCAATTTGACCACGAACTAGATCTCATGATCAGGGGGGATCCTGAGTGATCTTCGGATCAATATTCCTCATCGATTCACGACTTTGATATTCAGTAGTTTATCCATGTATTTTTTTTTTACTTCTGGAGTGGTCATCATCGAGTTGACCATGGTGTAGGTCCAGCAGATGACATTTGGCGAAGGATACAGGTGACACGTGGACCAAACAACTGGTGACATGTGTCAGGGTCGATATGAACCCTAAGACCTATGAAAGTCATGAATTAGGGTGACACATGGCACCCGTACTATGGGTCTACGTCACCCTTGGTGACATCGTCTTGCCACGTCACTTCGACCTTCGGCACTTCGGTGATATTATTATTCATAAGCATGTCAAATCTTCCGGAGCAAGGATTTTCTGGAGTGATTTACACTAGTCGATCGGATGGTGGAGGATAATCCCGAAGCATCAGTATATCCATGGCTCACGTTAATTCTCAACTCTGGTGTTCGAGGGTTTTGGTGTTACGACACCTATATTATCCCAGAGTGGTCAACGTCAGGTTGACCACAGTGTAGATCCAACGGTCGGGGAAGTTCCCAAATGGCCTCAAATCTATGGCTCGTGTTGCTTCACGATTATGGCGTTCAGGGGTTTTGATGCTTGCAAAGTTATAGCATCCCAGACCACCAAACTCTCGGAGTTCTGAAACTAGTAAAAGGCTTAGCTCCTTTCAGACTAGCGCAAGGTTCCTAGACCTTGGTTGTATGCGTCCTCAGAAAATTCTCATGGGATACACACTTAAATATTAGTCATGAATTGGTTAAGGCCATGGGCATGAGCCCTCAGTCACACAAGTGAAGGGTCTGAAGGAGGTGTCCTCCTTCCATAGATTTCGAACTTAGTATTCCCATGAAGGTAAATTCAAGAGGTTGGCAGGGCTTAAGCCTTCCAGTTAACCCTACCCGGACTCTCTTGAAGACCCACATTCCATAACCCTCTAGCGACTAAGTTGAGGCAACCAGAAGACCATTCAAAAGCATGAAATTCACAGAAAGACAATGAACATTTCTACCTTAATCATTCAATACATAATTTAGTCCTAGAAATGTATATTCAATCATCATTTCCATTTCAGTACACAAATTATGAAAATACTTATCAGAAACCAAAATCATGAAGTGATTATTGAAAGGGGTGCCTGTTTCCACCAAACCGTAGGCACAAGCACTCCTGAACGGATCTACCGCTACCCACCCACTAGCTAGACCATGATTCTATAAGATAGACTATTTCTTCTTTCTCAGTGATAGTTAGGGACGGATGTTACTCTCCTCCTCTCACAGTAACTTAGCACACGGTTTCCTTTGTACCAAGCAAGGGGGTCTGCAACGAGTACTCCCACAGTCACTCGTCAGCCCCGTTTATCAGCTTGGACTGAAAAACACTGCCAGTAGCTTCTTATGCCCAGAACGAGCTTGTTTCTTAGTTCTCTCTCGAACCAGAGAGTTGTAAGCGGTCTTTTCTCTTTCAAAGATTTGTCTCTCCACTATGCTTTCTCGTAGATTTTCCTCTTCCCACCAAATTACTTTCCTTCTTTCCTTCCTTGGCACGATTACATGGGTCTGAATCCCCAACTAGTGGTCAGGTCTAGAAACCTTGCAGATGGGTACTCTTCCCCATCTCCTCATTAACTCTTAAGGAGGGAATTTTCAAATACCAACCTGACTGGTAATTCATTTCTAGGTCATAGGTTTGTTCTGAGTCTAGCAATTAAATCCAGTAAAGTATTGGTTTGGTAGGGGTCGTCTCAACCATTTTTGGTTCCCCTCGCCATATCTCTCATAGCATCATGGTCTATATTGGAAACCCCCTCCTCAAAAGTTATGCAACACTA
This sequence comes from Picea sitchensis, assembly GCA_010110895.2. Lineage (NCBI taxonomy): Eukaryota > Viridiplantae > Streptophyta > Pinopsida > Pinales > Pinaceae > Picea > Picea sitchensis. Next base: position 72,371 of record SNQJ01S0022538.1, read on the forward strand.
TCCATTTCATTCAATAACAGAAAATACATATATATTTACATTACCTTTTATAATAAAAAGGTTCATCAGTCACAATGTCCACACATATTCAGTATGCCCATAGTCTATAGGCAAGTTGTATTTATATTTACAAGTTGGGGGAAACAAGGGTATTACAATCCCCTCCCCCTTAAAGGAACATCGTCCCCGATGCTCTACCTGTCAATGTGTTATGTATGTACAGAAGTAAACAAAAATGGGTATGCATGTTTCATGGCATCCTCCATTTCCCATGTATCCTCATATGGACCAAAGTGTTTCCATTGCACCTTGACTTGTGCAATGGCTTTGTTCCTGAGTGGGATTTCCTTCCTATATATTATGAATTGTGGCTCTGGAAGGAATTCTCCCTCTGGTTCCACTTGAATCACAGACCAATCAATTATATGATTTATGTATTTCTTCAGTAATGAAACATGGAAAAAATTATGTGCCTTCACTATGGGAGGAAGCACTACTCTATATGTTATAGGCCCCACTCTATCCAGAATTTAAAAGGGTCCACAATATCAAGGTGTCATATTGGCGCAGGCTTCAATTCTCAAGGAGATTTCCCTGGGTCTAACTCGGAGATACACATGATCCCCTGCTTTGAACTCTCTAGGAGTCCTCTTTCGATTTGCATAACTTCTAGTTCCATTTCCTTTAGCATATCTGGTTCGATTGTAATTTTGTCTACTGGGTTATTCCAGTTGATTGGAATATTGCATTGTCTACCATAGAGGACCTCAAAAGGGCTCATCTTTAATGATTCTTGATAGCCATTGTTATAAGCAAACTCTACCAATGGTAGATAGTCTTCCCACTTCTTGGGTTGATGCATTACATGCATTCTTAACATGACCTCTAACACTTAGTTTACCCTCTCTGACTGTCCATCAATTTGAGGGTGATAGGTTGTATTGAATAGCAATTTAGTTTCAAAGCAAGCAAACAGAGATTTCCAAAAGTTGGAAGTAAATTTTGTATCTCGGTCGGATATGATTTCTTTAGGCATGCCATTCAGTCTAAATATTTCCTTCATAAAAATATTGGCAATATCTATTTCCTTGCAAATTGATTTGATGGGAATGAAGTGAGCACCCATGCTCATTTTTTCCATGACTACCATGATGGCATCATTCTGTTTGCTTGATTTTTGTAACCCTGTAATGAAATACATGGAGATGGTTTCCCACATCCATTCTTGGATTGGTAGGGGTTGTAACAACCCTACTGGATTTCGGTGCTCTTCTTTAACTTGTTGAAACTCTAGAAATTTAGCTAAGTAATTAGCTATGTCTATTTTCAATTCGGGCCAATAGAATAACTTCCTAGTGGTTGTGATCATTTTTTGACCAATATATGGTATTTTGTGTAGTTCATCCATTATGAACCTCTTCAAGTCATCACAATTTTGGATATACAACCTACCTTTGTAAGTTAGAAAGCCATCATCCAACATTTGATAACCTTCATATTTCATCCATGTGGGATATTGTTCTAAGTATGATTTCACAACCTTGAAAAATGTATATGTTTCTTGTGCATTTTTTACTCTCTCTGTTAAGAACCCAATACTGAATACAAAAGCACCACAAAAGATATAGAAGAACAATATAGAAAACCACAACTTTATTATAGAAACCCTTGAGGTAGGGCAACACCATACAATGGATCCTATTATGGAAGGGATCCTCTCCTGTTCACTTGCCTCTTCGAGGGGGCATCCTCCTATTGAGCTACTGCTCCAAATACAATACTTCTCTTCATATCTCATTACATTGCTTGAACCCCTTTATATAGTGCTACCATCACC
>SNQJ01S0022538.1:81237-94326 GCA_010110895.2 Picea sitchensis
ATTTCTTCACCTTCATCAAGAGTCCAAGTAGGATTGTTTGGAGGCTTATTTGGTGTAGAAGTTCCCTTTTTGGGTGGCATGTTGGCCAAGTATCACTTTTGAACCTTGATTTTGAGGTGGTTCTGCTAAACAATCTTTCTTCTGTTGTATCTCCCAAGTTTCAGCCCTTCTGGGTATGAAACTTTATTTTATGTAGTTCTATGATATTTCTTCTCTACAATGTCACGGGTCTGATCAAAATTGGATGTGCCAAGTGGAATTTATGGTAACTTCCCCACAACTTGCCGATTTTTTGCCTTTCCAGGAGATCTCACTTGTATAGCGTGCCTCGCACAAAATAATTGATATAAAATTATGAACCTCATACCAGAAATACTACAGACTATCCAAGATCCAATGAAACTAGTCCCACACAATTTGGATACTCTAGGAAGAATTTATGATTGTTTTACCTGGAACACCTTCTTAAGACTAGTCAGATACCCTATCTTACACAGGGTGTATCTACAAATTTAAGACGACCCAGAAGTTGAAATTTTTACCACAGATACCTTACTAATTTCTGTGAATAGACTCCAGATTTTAGAGTCTGAAACATTACAGCAAATGTTTTATAGCGAAAACTCCGCAATGGCTCAGTTCAGGATGATTCCCGAACCCTATCTTGTACAGGTTGTATCTCCGAAATTATAAGGTCTCAGGAGCTTAAATTTGAACCCAACGTACCTTGATCCGTCTACTAAATATCCTCCAAGACGTTCCTTTTGAAACGTTGTAGAAAAACAGTTATAGCAGAAATGCCAAGGTGTCTCAGATGTAGTAGCGAAACCCCAAGACCTTGAGCTCTGATACCATATGTTAATAAAAAAATATCAATATAGCATAGAAAAACCTCAGAAAAAGTACTCAACACCTTGAAAAGAAGATAATTTTAGATAATAAGCCTCTTCGAGGGGGAAACCTCCTTTTACCCCACTTAAGTTTTCAAGTACAAGATGATTCAAATTGAAAATGTCTCCTTGGTATATATATAGGAGACTGGGAGGTATAATTACAACTAATGGCCTAAATCCGACATAAATAAAATAAAATTACTAATATAATATGCCCCGATTAAGGGGTAATGAGCCAATATTAGGGATCAACATTGTAGATTGATGTCAACCCTTAGTGATTGATTTCAACCTTTGGAGAATGTATGATAGTGAATTCTAGTAGCACAAAGGTTTGGGTAATGGACCCAAGTTTGTTTTATGTAAATATGACTCATTATTGTCTTGTCATGGTTGATAATAAGTACAAATGGATGAACTCCAAAGTGGTCCCCTTATGGTGAAATCCCTCATGGGAAGACGCTTTGCGGATTGAGTTATCCTAGAAGTATGCTTAGAGAACCCATGCTTATTTGTGGAATAATTAGATGAAGATTAGTGAATTTTTTAGTGAAACTATCCTAGATGGATAGTTCTTGTCATGCCATTTCTGATGGAATGTGGAACATCACATAACTCCTCACGGTTAGAGAGTTATGGCCATGAGAAGTTGGCGAACCCAGGTTTGGGTAATGGACCCAAGTTTCTTTGATGGATAACGGTATGAGTTTTGATATATTTTCAGGTAATACTATTCTATATGGATAGTACATGTCATTCCATTTATGTTGGTATTTTGAATGTCACATAACTCCTCACGGTGTGAGAGTTATCGCCTTACGAAGTTGGAGGACCCTCATATGTCATCTAGAAGCCTCAAAAGGTCAAAGTAGTCAAAGTGGTTTAAGAGATTTTAAAAGGTAATAATAAAGTGAAGTGATGAGTGTATTATAATTCAAAATGAATACAAAATAAATTATTTCAATAATAAATTTAATGGAGAAATTAGAAGTGCATTAACCCTAAAATAAGGAAAGTGGGCAAAGTGACCTAGAAGATGTTTTTAAGGAAACTACTTGCAGAGTATAAATAAGAGGCAAGGCTCTCTAATTTTATATCAACTTGAGCATGTTGAATATATATAGGTGTCTGAGGTAACCAAATGATATCTAAGCCTAATTTCTAAGGGAAGGTGAAGAAAAGAAGGCCGGAATTCAAGGAAGGATAAATTATTTTGATGATGCTTTATAAGGTATGTTATTTACAGGTCATCTCACCATTTTCGCAATAACTTTTTTTCTATAACGATTCACACCGTAAAATTGCTATGATATTGAGGAAACATATCCAATTGTCTGTGGTAAAAAATTCATCTTGTGGGTCATTGTATTTTTGGAGTTACACTCCGTGGAAAATAGGGTTTGTGGTTAGTCTTGAAACTAGTCTAAAACAGGTGTTTTGGGTAAACACGTCATAACTTCTTCATAATAGATCCAAATTCAGTAAGACCAAATTTATTGGTTAGATTATAGTCTATAGTATTTTTTGTAATGGTTTCAGATCGATTAAACAAATATTAAACAAATGGATCGAACAATGCTAATGGATTCCAAAATGACAAAAAAAAATTGGACACATGTAGTGCATACATCAGTTCACATTCAAAACAGAGTAATGCTCATAAAAAACAATGAAAAAACTCCCTACGAACTATGGAAATGAAGTGCAGACAACAACCTCTACATAAAGGTAACTCAAGGTAATATTTTATTAATTGAAATGTATGTTGATGATATTTTTTTGGAAGTACTAATGACAGGTTAAGCCAGAAATTTGCAAAGGATATGCAGAATGAATTTGAAATGTCATTACTTGGAGGACTATCCTTCCTTTTGGGTCTTCATATATGTCAAAGAAACCAAGGAAATTGTATTTCTCAAACTAAGTATATTAGATAAATGCTAAAGAGGTTCGGAATGGAAGATTGCAAACCAGTTACCACTACTATGCAAACCAAGTTGAGCAAAGATGATGATTCAAAGTCTACAGACAAAAGGCAATACAGGTCAATGATTGGTATCTTACTATATGTGACAAAATCCATACCAAATGTAATGCAGGCAGTTGGACAGGTGACATGATTTCAAGCAGCACCAAAGGAATCACATGTATTAGCAACGAAGAGGATTTCCAGATATCTCAAAGGAACATAAGAGTTTGGATTATGGTATCCAAAAGGAAATGATCTATCACTTATTGCCTACACAAATGCAGATTGGAAAGGCTGTATTGATGACCAACGAAGCACCAGTGGAGCAGCGTTCTACTTGGGTGAGTGTTTAGTATCATGGTTAAGTAAGAAACAATCATCAGTATCTTTATCTACAGCCGAGGCAGAGTATATTGCAGCAGCATCATGTTGGACACATAATATTTGGATGAAACAAACTCTGATAGATATACAGGTTGAGTATGATGATCCCATTCCAATCTATTGTGATAATATGAGCACCATTAGTATCTCAAAAACTCGGTGATGAACTCCAAGATGAAGCACATTCCAATAAAGTATCACTTTCTATGGGAACGGGTTGCAGAGAAGAACATCATAGTTGAATATGTGGGAACAAAATAACAAGTGGCATACATATTTACAAAATCGCTTCCATGGAAATCCGTTGAGTATCTTCGCCATAGGCTAGGAGTAATTTCTACTCCAAAATGAATACTTTTGAATGCTTATCTTATATGTCTTAGATGTACACGAGGAAGCACCATAAATAGGACAAAGGGGGAGAGATTTATCAGATGAAAAAGGTAAATGCTTGGAGAGAGAGCATAGAGGCATGTTTCCAAGGGGATCAATTGTCACAAGGGAAGAATGAGGGATATGACTTTAGAGTGATACCCTTTATCAAAGGGGGAGATATTATTCATATGAAGGGAAAGAGAGTAATCAAAGGATTATAAACACAAAGAAAAATCAAAGGCATGTAGACAGGGGGATCAACCCCAAGGAGATTTCCGTCAGGGGGAGCAGCCCCAAAGAAAGATACCCTTTTCCATTGATGTCAAAGGGGGAGAGATAGAAACATTGATAAAGAGTATAAGCATGAATGATATTATGACTAAGTGTTGTCATCAATGCCAAAGGGGGACATTGTCAGACAGTTGGATTAGGTTGATGGATAGTTGGTATGGATTGTTGGTTTTCATTGATGTCAACTATTGGAGAGTGATATTGTAGATTGATGTCAACCCTTAGTGATTGATGTCAACCCTTGGAGAAAGTATGATAGAGAATTCCAGAAGCACAAAGGTTTGGGTAATGGACCCAAGTTTGTTTGATGTAAATATTACTTATTATTTTCTTGTCATGGTTGATAATAAGTACAAATAGATTAACTCCAAAGTGGTCCCCTTATGGTGAAATCCATCACGGGAAGACGCTTTGCGGATTGAGTTATCCTAGAAGTATGGTTAGAGAACCCATGCTTATTTTTGGAATAATGAGATGAAGTTCAGTGAATTTTTCAGTGAAACTATCCTAGGTGGATAGTGTTTTCATGCCATTTTCGATGGTATGTGGAACGTCACATAACTCCTCACGGTTAGAGAGTTATGGCCATGAGAAGTTGGAGAACCTAGGTTTGGGTAATGGACCCAAGTTTGTTTGATGAATAAAGGTATGAGTTTTGATATATTTTCAGGTAATACTATTCTATATGGATAGTACATGTCATTCAATTTCTGCTGGTATGTGGAATGTCACATAACTCCTCACGGTTTGAGAGTTATGGCCTTACGAAGTTGGAGGACCCTCATATGTCATCTAGAAGCCCCAAAAGGTCAAAGTAGTCAAAGTGGTTTGAGAGATTTTAAAAGGTAAATAATAAAGTGAAGTGATGAGTGTATTATAATTCAAAGTGAATACAAAAATAATTATTTCAATAATAAATTTAATGGAGAAATTAGAAGTGGGTTAACCCTAAAATAAGGAAAGTGGGCAAAGTGACCTAGAAGATGTTTTTAAGGAAACTACTTGGAGAGTATAAATAAGAGGCAAGGATCTCTAATTTTATATCACACTTGAGAATATTGAATATGTATAGGTTTATGAGGTAACCAAAGGATATCTAAGTTGAATTTCTGAGGGAAGGTGAAGAAAAAAAGGCCGGAATTCAAGGAAGGATAAGTTATTTTGATGTTGCTTTCTAAGGTATGTTATTTGCAGGTCATCTCACCATTTTCGCAATAAATTTTGTTCTAGAACGATTCAAACCATGAAATTTCTATGATATTGAGGAAACATATCCAATTATATATGGTAAAAAATTGATCTTGTGGGTCGTTGTATTTTTGGAGTTACACTCCGTGGAAAATAGGGTTTGTGGTTAGTCCCGAAACTAGTCTAAAACAGGTGTTTCGGGTAAACACATCATAACTTCTTCATAACAAATCCAAATTCAGTAATACCAAATGTGTTGGTTAGAGTACAGTCTTTAGTATGTTTTGTAACAGTTTCAGATTGATTAAACAAATATTACATGTGGGGAACGCTCTACAAGGTCGCTCTCTAGAATAAGATAGAATTCAGCAAGGTATGCCATTCTTGCTATAACGCCTTTTTTGAGAGGTTCCAAGTAGTGACACCTGGTGGAATTGCATAAAACACACTAAAGAACATTGTATATCTATTTCAAATATTTATTCATTACAGGTACAAAGTTGTGATTATTTCAAGTTAGGGTTGTTGACTAATCCAAAACTAGGCATGTGAGACTAAAGAAAAGTTTGATGAAAATGCTAGTCTCTTGTTGTTAAAGTTAAGGAAGGTTTGTAGGACTGTGATGATATACACCAGGTCTATTACAGGGTTGCAAATCATATTTGGATGATGAAATTGATGAGGTAATTTGGTTGAGGTACATGTTGGGTACATGGTTGAGACAAGTAGTTGATGAGTTGGCACATACATGAGGTGTATAGTTGATGCAAGTAGTTGATGAGTTAAGCACATTACGAGGTGTATATTGATGCGATGTTATTATTGACGTAGAGTCATTGATGAGTAGTTGATGTATTACGATTGCGCCATACCTGATACGGGTTGGATGCACCTTTGAAGCTAGTAGTGCATTGTTGACACATGGTTTACGGATAATGTAGCATACTTGTATTATTGTAGCTATTACATTGATATTGGTGATGTTTATGAGTTGTTGTGTTATACTGGGTTGATGCACAAGCATTTTAGAGCTAGTTCTTGGGGATTGATCTTGGTGAATAGATATGATTTGCTTGATGATATTGATGAGACAAGTTATTGTGAAGGTTGCTTGGACATGTTGGCGACAAAGCTGTTGCATTTCAGGCTATTTTGGTACGTGCTCTGGTTCATGGCTGATGCACTGGTTCATGGTAATGTTGAGGTATAGGCTGGTGGCCGGTTGAGTAACTTGTTTATGGCACAGTTGATTGCTGCGTTGGTTGGTATAGGTTGGTGCATGGTTTATGCACTTGGTTTTGGCATGTGCTGATTACGTTGTCAAGCATGCTGATTGGCAGTTTACAAGAGTATATCTCACAATGATTAGGCGGATAGTGGTTCCATCATTCTACTGTGATGGTTGGATCGGGCGCGCATTTTCGGTTGTATCCACCTTCCTCGGCCAGCTCCAGAACATAGTTGTAGCCTCCTTCCTCGGTTGTGCAGCTTCGCGATAATTGGGGAGTTGGAGCTTCCCTCGCTGTAGCCCTTGTCCAGGGGCTGGAGCCTCCTTCCACTTGCGCGAGAAAAAGGAAGTTGGTGCTTCCAATGAATGTAATTCTTCAAGACATATGGGTCGTACTTCATGGTTTCTCATGGTTTTCCACATAAAACACCTGGGTACCGTAGAGCATGTATGATTGTTCATTTGTTCATTGCTTATTTACTCTGCAGTTATTGGATGATAATGCTACATTGATATAACACTTGGATTATATGGTTAAAAAGGATTAAATTGCTCTATTATTGATTCACCCCCCCTCTCAGTAATCCAACAACCCCAACATTCGTGTCTCGTCTTTTTCTATGTCAGTCAGGATGAGGTGTGCATGCCCTCCTCACCAAATGCCTTACAATATGTATATAGAGTGCATTGATATTAAAAACTAGTCTAATTGTAGTAAATCCCCATGAATTTACAGCTAAAACATAGCCCATCTAAGTTTGTTCTCCTTCCATTATAGCACACTAATTGGAGAATTCTTGAGCTTCGTAGAAAAACTATAAATTTTCATAATGATGACACATACTTTGTGAAGTTTTTTTATTTCTAGACTTTATTTAAATTTTGGAAAAAAAATTAGTTTTCTTTTGAAATAAAAGAAAAAATTTCTTGATTTCTACAATAAATTTTATTTGATTTTATATGCTTCTATAATAAAAGATAAAAATTTGTGGGATATGTCACTTAAGGGATTCTTACCCGGAGTAATATTTATAGTGTATTTAGTTTAAAACCTAGGCTAGTTGGGATAATGTTATGATCCAACACGTTACAAGATGATAAGAATTCAATGATTACAATCAACTTTGAGGGGGTAACCTCCTTTTACAATATATCCAATTCAAAATACAATATGAGATGAGATAAGATGATCTTAAGACTAGGTCTCCTTGGTATATATGTAGGAGACAAAGGGTACAATTATAATGAAAGGTGCGATGAAGGGGTTCAAAGCCTACATACAAATATAAAACAAAAATTTTAATAATTCAATAAGGGGATTAATAAGGGGTTTTATACATAACATGGGATTTGTATGGGAATTTTTCTAGGGATTAACATGCCCTCCCCCCGCACCCCCTCCCTCCCCTCAAACAAGTTTTGTCCTCAACACTTGACAACCATGGGTGTGTATGCATGAATAAATCGTCTTCCCATGTCACCTCTTCTACTGGTAAGTTCTTCCATTTGACGAGGTACTCAGTAATTGCTCCATTTTGCAACTTCTTAATTCTTATTTCAAGGATTTTTTCTAGTTCTAGTGTGATTTTCCCTTCTTCATTCATCTCTGATAAAGTAGTTTGCACTTGGATCTTGTCATCGGTTATCTTCTTTAAGAAAGAAACATGGAAGATTGGATGTACACTTCCTTGTTGTCGATGAATAGCATGGGTGTGATCTTGAGCAGGTGGAAGACCCTTAGGCATCTCTTCAAATACCTTGGAATGATTATTGATAACTTTTTGGAGATTCATTGGAGAAGAGGATATAGATGTTTCAACATCTATTGAGCTCAATTGTGCAATTACACCATGGTGTCCCATTTTTAGTGATTGTGTCATGTTGTTAGATCTTATCACTTTATAGGGTTTCCCTTGGATACCTCTTAGCTCAATTTCCTTTCCTTCTGAGGAAAATATCATGGAAGTATATTGAAAATTAAGGGCCATTGTTCCTATTGATTGTCACCATTAGACCCCTAAGACAACATCAACACTACCCATTTGGATGGAAATCATGGGACTATCCAATAAATACTCCCCCATATTGAGCTTAATACTATGGCACTTCCTAGAAAAATGTATGGTACCTCCATTTACAATCATTACTTGGAACTATGGTGTTAGACATACACAAAAATTGAGATCTTTTGCTAGTTTGCAATTGATGAAGTTATGGGTACTACTAGAGTCAATCAACATTGTTACCCTTTTAATTTTGATATATCCTTCTATATTGAGGGTTTGTGTAGTACTGATGTCGGCCAATGCATGACAAGATATCGTTGGAGTAGTCTCTTCTAGATCTAGATCTTGTGATGGTTTCAATTCTTGATCTTCTTCCTCTTCATTGTCTATGTGGAATACTTTCTTCTCACTGCATTTATGCCCCTTACTATACTTGTTGTCACAATTGAAACATAGTCCATTTTCTCTTCTTTCATCCATTTGTTGAGGTGTCAACTTTGTCGGTTGAGGTACAATTTTCTTATGAGAACCAAAATAATCTATGCTTCAAGTGTATGCTCCACTGGTAGACTTGTGTGTATCCTTATTCTTGGCTTGAATATGATGAGAAGATTGCATAGCTTCCATAATATTTTCAGGATGTCTTAATAAAAGCTCATGTTTAATTTCATCTTTTAATCCACCCATATAAGCTTGCAACAGTTGTTCATCACTTATGTCATCCACCCTTGTGGCCAATACCTTAAATCTTGAATTATAATCTTCAATATCACCTAAGTGCTTGAGTCTTTTCAATTTACTGAAGTAGTCTTATTCCCACACTTTCCCATATTATGCTTCCAAGTCTCCTGTAAATAAACCCCAAGTATAATGATAAAGAGGGGGCTTCCTTTTAACTACCCATTAATACCATTGATATGGTTTTATCTCAAAGTTCAAGGTTTCTACGTAGTTCAAAATATTGCTCTATTCGGTTCACCCAGGTAAAGACCTTTGTTCCATCAAACTTATTTAATTAAATCTTGGGAAAGTTGAATTTAGGGCCCCCGTTGTAATTAAATCCACTATAAGATGGCTTATTATCGACAGGTTGTTAAAGTGAAATACTACATTTATTTTCCTAAGTTCCTTGCATTTTGATATTTTCTTTAGAGACTCTCTCATCTAGAGCATGAAAGATCATGGAAGACATGGAATTTTCCAATTAGTTCATGGACTTTTGTATTTCTTATTTAAGGTCATTCTTGTTTTCATCCATCTTCTTCTCCATTTCTTGAATTTTTCTTTGTGAATTTACCAACCCTTCCCTTGTTATTGACCTAACATTCAAATCATTAATTTGTTCCTCCGATTTGGATAGTCTGTTATGTATCTCATCATTTTCCTCACGCTTTATAGATGAGACTTATGGAGGTTTAATTGGTGTTGACATATTTTTTGGAGCCATGTAGAATACAAATAATAATAATCGTATTTTTTTCTTTTTATCACAAATTTTGAATCACCAAAAGCAGATCTTCCAATAAAAATTTATGTTAATTGCAAGTTGTGTACCTTTCATACCCTTAATTTGGAGTAAATTCTCTTGGTCGATCTTCCTTCTTGTGTATTTATGAAATTTTGGCCCTACTAAGTCTGAAATTCCAGCATGTAGTATTCTGATATGTCCTCTTTGCAATGACATGGGTCTTACCAAAATTGTATGTGCCAAGTGAAAGTTAGGGTAACTTTCCCAAACCTTGCTGATTTTTTTCCCTTTCGGGAGAGCACATTTATACAGAATGCCACACACCCAATATTTGATATCTGATTATGAAACTTGTACCAAAAATACTAAGGATTGTCCTCTTTCAAATTCAATTGATCTCACTAAATTTGGATCATCGATGAAGAGGATATGACGATTTTACCTAGAATACATGTTTGAATAGGACTAGTCAAAAATCCTATCTTCCACAGTGTCTATCTCCGAAAGTATAACAACCTAAAATATGGAAGTTTTACCATAGATACCTTGATATGTCTTCTAAATAACCTCCACGTTTTTATTTCTTAATTGTCTCAGAAACAAAGTTATATCGAAAATTCTAAGATGACTTGATTGGAGAAGAAAAATCGTAGGATCATTGCTCTGATACCAAATGTTATGATCCAATGCCTTAAAAAATGATAAAAAAAAGTTAATGATTACAGTCCACTTCGAGGGGAAAACATCATTTTCTAGTATATCCAATTCATAATACAATATGAGATGAGATAAGATTATCCTAAGACTAAGTCTCCTTGGTATATATATATATATATATATATAGGAGACAAAGGGTACAATTATAATAAAAGAGTGTGATGAAGGGGTTCAAAGCCTACATACAAATATAACACAAGAAATGTAATAATTCAATAAGGGGCTTAATAAGGGGTTTTGTACTTAACATGGGATTTGTAAGGGGATTTGTCTAGGGCTTAACAAATAAACTCCTATAAATCTAATAATCTAGTTTTAAGAATTAGTAAAACTATAAATTTTCATAATAATAGCACATCTTCATGAATTTTCTTGATTTCTAGATTTTATTTCATTTTAGATAAAATTGAATTTTACTTTTGTGATAAAAAATCAAATTTATTGATTTATAAAAGAAACTTTATTTAATTTTAGAAAAAATTATAAACATAAAACTAACGCCTCAAAATCACCCCATATTGGACTATATAGCACCTCGCTATGCTCGATGCATATTCCATAGAGTACCTCGCTATTGTAGAGTACCTCATCCATCCTCTCAAACTTGGCATGTTCTCGACCTCACTGCTTGCTCCACCACAGTGAGTCCTCCAATGCGCCCCATCAAAGAGTTATGCAACTCCTCAAGTCACCTCCACAACTGCACCCAAATATTCCTAATTCCACCACTTGAATTGTCCAAGTAGGTCGCCCCAAGCTCTCACCAATCGTCCAAGTAGGTCCACTGGAATTACTACATGACTTGTTTGAAATATGCACCACTTTAGACACCCTCATTTCTGTCGGTTTTCATTGGGGAGATGGATTGGATTTGAACCACCAAGTCACTCGACTTCCCTTCAAATAACTTATCTAAACTCTTAGGAAATGTAAGAAATCAAAACCAACCATACCTTTTCCAACGACATTCTGGGCTACACCCATGGTTTAAGTCTGTTTTCCTAGACCTCCACTCGCCCAAGCCATCGACTCTTCGCACAAACTCGCCCAAGTCACCTTCTGCAACTATACAACTGTTATAGCACCTATGTTATGACCTTGGGTTGAGTCCATCTATCTTTTTCAAAATAGCCTAAGTCACAAACTTTTGACGTGTTCAAGTCATCTCATATTCCACCAAACTGTCTATCCACACCTTGGTTATTCTCCGCACCAAGGCACCAAGCTCACACTCACACAACATGTTGAGTCGATTCGTCGCTACAATCGAACTTCTATTAAGTATGTCAATTCAATTTTTGCAACAACTCGAATCAACAAGCATACTTCATGATGCTCGACACGACGACGTCTCAGTGAAGTGTTCATTAACTTCCCATGTCATGTCTGCGACCCAAACGCTGTGATTTTTCAAAACTCTATGATGTTTCTCTGGGTCACACTAAGTCTGTGAACACGAATCTTACCCAAGTGGACCAACTCATCACATGGCCACTTGCCCTATCCTAAGTCTGCACAAGGGAGTGCCCATTTAAACACAACCTAGAACTACTTCACTTCACAATCTTCAAACTTCCAACCACTTTTTTGATCAACCTCTATGATCACTTTTTTTTTTCACTGTTGTGATCACTTCTACAATCAACCCTTGCAATTACTTTTGTGGTCATTGTTGCGATCATTTCTACAATCACTTTTGTGGTCAACAAGATCTGATACCATATGTCATGAAGGTGACAGTGGTGAAGAGCTCGCCAAACTCTCTTCTCAAGAACAATGTGCTCTGATACCACCTATCATGCCCCCACAAGTTTTCCCAGGGATCCAACACAACTTGGTGCACCCAAGTCGTTAGGCATCTGAGGGCCGTGTGGCACCGCGACGTTTCCAACTCGATGGCTAAGCCAAATTAAGAGTACTTCGTCTAGACTATGCCTCTTCACTCAAGGTTTTCCCATAAATACAACTTGAGCTACTTGGAGAGTCAAGCCTCAACACTTAATTCCTTGTCACCAACTTGCCCACCCATCCGTGCACACTTCATTACAAAAACTTGCATTATTTAACATATACAATTAACAATTCTATACTTATCCAAATATTTGAATCAAGAACAAGAAACATACATACACATGAAAGAGACGCAAGTATGGCTAGGTAGCACCAGAGGTGCCTAACACCCATATAAAGCTTCTTATTATACATGATGTTACAACAATGTACAATACAATGAGTTGATATAAGAACATAGTACTTTCCTCATACATAAGACACAATTTTTGCCAAGGCGCTTGACCTACCTCCCTATTGTCTCACATCCTCCTCATACTATCGCAACCGAGTCTATCTCACATCCTCATCACATGCATTTCCCAACTCCAAAGTCACTCTGCCTACCAGACTCAGTCCAAAGAAATTTCACCCCAGCTCTATCCAAAGATCCTCCTCAAGGAAACACAATTCCTCCCATGTGGAGTAACTTGGCTCCTTGAGGGATCATGCCCCTCTTTTCCCAAATATTTCTCGGATTCCTTGATGTTAATCTTTCCCCAAGTGTTGTGTATTTTTTT
>SNQJ01S0022538.1:95265-122028 GCA_010110895.2 Picea sitchensis
AGCTACTTGGAGAGTCAAGCCTCAACACTTAATTCCTTGTCACCAACTTGCCCACCCATCCGTGCACACTTCATTACAAAAACTTGCATTATTTAACATATACAATTAACAATTCTATACTTATCCAAATATTTGAATCAAGAGCAAGAAACATACATACACATGAAAGAGACGCAAGTATGGCTAGGTAGCACCAGAGGTGCCTAACACCCATATAAAGCTTCTTATTATACATGATGTTACAACAATGTACAATACAATGCGTTGATATAAGAACACAGTACTTTCCTCATACATAAGACACAATTTTTGCCAAGGCGCTTGACCTACCTCCCTATTGTCTCACATCCTCCTCATACTATCGCAACCGAGTCTATCTCACATCCTCATCACATGCATTTCCCAACTCCAAAGTCACTCTGCCTACCAGACTCAGTCCAAAGAAATTTCACCCCAGCTCTGTCCAAAGATCCTCCTCAAGGAAACACAAGTCCTCCCATGTGGAGTAACTTGGCTCCTTGAGGGATCATGCCCCTCTTTTCCCAAATATTTCTCGGATTCCTTGATGTTAATCTTTCCCCAAGTGTTGTGTATTTTTTGCTTGCATAACTTGCGCCATATATATGTGACTCTCCTCACCAAACCGTTGCGTCACCTCATGATGAACTATCACATCCCTTGGCTGAGGTTGAGACAACCCACCAAGTCACCCCATCGTGCATCTCACTCAAGCACGATGTGCCTAACCAATGTGTCGGTTTGTTGTCTCATCACGCCCAACTCATTTGTTTGCTTGGGTCATCCTCATCTATGTGCCCTTTGAGTCATCAACACCAAAATGCCCAAGGATGGCAAGCCCAAGATGTCTACAAGGTAAGCACTCCCATTGGTCGTGATCTACAAAGACATGTGCCTTAAGGCATCGATTTCTCCCATCTTGATCCCCAAGTGTGGAGCACCCGTCCATATAAGTCTTAGCTTACCTCCTCAAGACACTTAGCCAAGTTTGCACACCACAAGTGTGTACAACTTAGCCAACTCGTCACACGCCTACCCAACGGCAAGCGCGCTTGTCCGTCTGAGTTTCTTAACCAACCCCAACATTCATGGCTTGTCTTCGTCTATGTCGATCGGTTGATGGTGCACGCGCCCTCTTCACCAAAGGCCTTCCAATATGTATATAGAGTGCATTGATATTAGAATCTAGTCTAATTGTAGTAAATCCCTATGAATTTACAACTAAAACGTAGCCCAACTAAGTATATTCTCCTTCTATTTTAGTACGCTAATTGGAGAATTCTTGAGCTTGGTAGAAAAATTATAAATTTTCATAATGATGGCACATACTTTGTGAAGTTTTTTTATTTATACATTTAATTTTGGAAAAGAATGAACTTTTCCCTTGTAATAAAAGATCAAATTTCTTGATTTCTACAATAGATTTTATTTGATTTTATATGCTTCTATAATAAAAGATCAAAATTTGTGGTATATGTCACTTAAGGGATTATTACGTGGAGTAATATTTATAGTCTGTTGAGATGAAAACATAGGCTAGTTGGGATAAACTCCAATCAATCTAATAATCTAGTTTTAAGAATTAGTAAAACTATCAATTTTAATAATAATAGCACATCTTCATGAATTTTCTTGATTTCTAAATTTTATTAATTTTTAAGGTGTAATTTTTTTATTTATTATTTCATTCCATCTCAAGTTTTACACAATGCATATAGTATTTTCTTTTAATTGAGACGACTTTATTTTTATTATCGCTATTTTTTCTTTAATTGAGCACGCTTTATTTTTGTTAATGTAGCATTATCTAACATAACATAACATAACACTAACACCTCAACATCAACACTAAATTCACAAACACCAAAACCCCCGAACGTCGAACTCGCGAAGCAATGTGAGTCGTAGATCTGAGGCCACTCGGTAACTTCCTCGATCGTTGGATCTACATCGTGGTCAGCCCGGCGTTGACTTCTACGGGAGAATAGAGGCATCATAAAACCAAAACCCTTGAATGTCAGAGTTGTGAATTAACGTGAGTCGTGGATATACGAATCTTACAAGATTCTCCTCCACCATCCGATCAACTAGTGTAAATCACTCTGGCAAAGCCCTGCTCTGGGAGATTCGATATGCTAATGAACAAGAATATCACTGAAGTGTCCAAGGCCGGAGTGACATGGCAAGTCGACATCACCAAGGGTGACATAGACCCATAGTAGGGGTGCCACATGTCACCCTAATTCGTGACTTTCATAGGTCTTAGGATTCAGATCGACCTTGACACGTGTCACTGGTTGTTTGGGCCACGTGTCACGCGTATCCTCCACCAAATATTTTTCGTTGGACCTAATTTGTGGTCAGCTCGTAGTTGACCACTCCAGGAGTAAAATGGAAACTACATGGCTAAAATCTTGATTGTTGAAGTCGTGAAGCGATGAGGACCGTTGATTCAAGGATCACTCTGGATCCCCCCTGATCGTTAGATCTAGGTCGTGGTCAGCCTGACGTTGACCACTTCGGGAGTAATAAGGAAATCATACAGTGAACTCCCCGAAGGCCGAAGTTGTGAAGCAACGGAGGCCGTAGATCTATCTAGACACTTCTCAACCGTGAAGATATAAGGGGCGTTGGAAGGTGGTCGGTCCAGAGGGACGTGGAATGCTAATGTCACCATGGGCGATGTGGACCCATGTTCAACATGCCACGTATCACCATGATTCATACTTATCAGAGGCCCTATGAGCCTATTAGAACGTGACATGTGTCACCCCCTAATGGGGCCACATGTCACCTCGACCCTGTCGCATGCCACCCTCTGATATATATATATATGGCTTGTTAAGTGCTCGATACCCCCCTTACCTCATCATTTAATACGTCATCACGTGGCAAGGTTTCGTGGACCCTTCAGGAGTCTCATACTTCAGAACTCCAAAGGTTTGGAGTGCAATATCAGTGATAAGTCGAAAGGGTCAAAGGAAAAATCCATGTGGAAAGGTTTTGTGGACCCTTCGTAAGTTTGGGATTTAGGGACTCCAGAGGATAGACACGTAGAAGGAAAAAGGGGCGTACAGCACCAAAGCGTCGAACATCGAATTCCCCTCTAGCTTATGTCTTCAATGAGGATCGAGTCTCATCGTTGGGTTAGATGGTGAATGGACTTCCACCGTGGATGTAGGAATTTGGAGACAATACGAACGAGATGGACCCACGTGGGTGCCACGTGGCCTTCGACTAATAACAACCGAAGAGCTTCAGGAGGCCATAACTTGCAATCCAGAGCTCAGATTTGAGCCGGGTAGCAGTCGTTAGAAAGCTACATGTGAGTAGAAGAGGATGAATACCTTGGACCAAGGATTCAACATGGTTAAACTAAAAAAAAAATTGATTCCCCATCCCTAGAAAGGGTACTTATGGTTCAAATGTGTTACAAATTGGTATCAGATCCATGGTACAACACTTGGCCTGCTTGTGCTCATGAACGAGTCGCTTAAAATATTGTTAGATAACTTTTAAGGGTAACACCCTACCTTACCCTTTCGTAAGAAACCTATTTGAACCACTTTTGAAGACCAGAATGAGACTTTTTGTTTTTGTTATATGTTTTGAAAGTCTAAACTATGTATTGTTGGTGTTCCAAATAAAGAAGTTGACTTCACCTTATAAATTGTATGTGTTGTTCCTAAACTAGTAGGTAATTAACTAATAGATAATTTTTTATCAACACTCAATCAATCAGTGGACAACATGAAAACTACAACGTACATGATGGTAACACACCATGAATTGGGGGGAATCTCCCACAATAGAGAGGAAGAATATGATGAGAGGAGGGCAATGGAAACCCTCCAGATTTGGTTGAAACTGTAAGAAGCCTCATGGAAGAATTACAGAGCTGCAAGGATGATAATGAAAGGTTGATAAAAGAACAGGAAAATCAGACTGAAATTATTGCAGCCCTAATGCAAATCCTATCCGATATACAAAGGCAACTACAACATGGACCAACAGCCAGTCACATGGACAGACATCATACTAATAAAAATCCAAGTCCACCTGAGATACAAAATCATGGACCTGAAAGTGGCCACACAAGAAGTAGCACCTCAAATAAGGTTGAACATGGAACTAAGAGACACCTAACGGAAGAATCCTCTGGTGAGGAAGCTAATAAATCCAAGGGATATTCTAGTAGCAAAACTAGTTCACATTCCGAGAGGAAAGGAAAGAAGGGGAAACATTCCAAGAGCCATGACCCTGAAGAATTTAATAAATCCAAACCACCCACATTTGATTGATAAATTAAAAAAGGGGGAAGAAGCAGAAGTTTGGAAACTAGGCTTAAAGAAGTACTTCAAAGTACGTGACTACTCTGAAAACTTAAAGGCTCGAACAGTTATTTTCAACCTGAATGGAAAGGCCTCCATTTGGTGGCAGGACCTTAGGAATGTGAAAGGAATCCATTAGAAGGATTTTTCATGGAAACAATTTGAGAAATACTTCAAGAAGAATTATCTGTCAGAGAAGTACTTTGATGGGAAGACCAAGTATTTCTATGAACTCAAGCTAGGACAACTCATAAACACATTTCTCGAGTTGATGAGGTATGTGCCCTACATAAAGGATGAAAAGGTAAAGCTGCAATGATTCATTAGTGGCATGCCTCAATCCTACCAGGAAATAATTGAATTTCTATTCGGAAGGCAAGGTATTGCTATGAGCAATTCAAAGATAAGACAGGACCTCATGAGGACTGGAAGAAGAAAAGTAATTTAGGATTGAAGAAGAAGGGGTTTAAGACCTCAAGATTTAAGAACCATGGGAAAGGTTCTAAGATGAGCCTTCCTACTAGAAGTGTATATCAGCACAATTGTCCATATCAGAGTGGTAATAAACCCTTTGGAGCAGCCTCGAGTAAGACTGATAACACAAAGAGATAACCCTTGTAATGTTGGGATTGTGGAGAAGAACACCTATTGAGGGATTGTCCACATAGGAAAAAAAACAATAGGAGGGTCTACAACATCCAATAGGCTACCACAGTGAATGATGTGGCTAGGAGCATAACACAAATCTATGCATCCTTGGATAATAGGAAAGATGACCACCAAGATTCAGTGGTGGATATGGAAGGTATGATT
Organism: Picea sitchensis; assembly: GCA_010110895.2. Classification (NCBI taxonomy): domain Eukaryota; kingdom Viridiplantae; phylum Streptophyta; class Pinopsida; order Pinales; family Pinaceae; genus Picea; species Picea sitchensis. The sequence continues at coordinate 100,428 of SNQJ01S0022538.1, forward strand.
TCTAGCCAACTGGTTTCCATTTTAATTGACCTCAGTTCTAATCTAAGTTATGTTTCACCTTAAACTGTTGAGAAATGTAAATTGCAGCAAGTAAAACATGCTAAATCATGGTTGGTACAACTAGCCACTAGAACCAAAAGAAAGGTAACAGAGGTCATACCAGCATGTCATTTCATTATGAATGGACTACCTACCCAAGCCACCTTAAACATACTCCCTCTAGGATCTTATGACCTATTGATTGACATGGATTGGTTGGCTTCCCATAAAACCAAGTTGGACTATTATAATAAAAACTTGGAGTGTGAAGATGCATAAGGGAGAAAAATAACCCTACAAGGAATTCAAAAGGTTGTCTCAATAAGACAAATATCATCCCTTAAAGTGAATAAGTATTGCAAAAAATGATGTCCTTTGTATGCAATACAAGTGTTGAACTTTGTTGAGGCCAGTAAACCAAGCCTAGAGGACCATCCCATATTAAGAGAGTATAAATATGTGTTTCTAGAAGAAGTACCAAGTCTGCCTCCAAGAAGAGATATTGACTTCTCAATAGAACTTGTACCAAGAGCAGTGCCAATGTCTAGAACACCCTATAGAATGAGTACACTAGAGATAGTTGAACTCAAATTACAACTAAAGGAGATGTTGGACAAAGGATACATTTGTCCTAGTGTGTCCCCATGGGGAGAACCAGCCTTGTTTGTGAAAAATAAGGATGGCACCCTCAAGTTGTGCATAGACTATAGACAACTCAATAACATGACCATTAAGAATAAGTATCTTGTGCCAAGGATCAATGACTTGTTTGATCAATTAAGGGGTGCTACAATTTTATCCAAGATTGAATTTAGGTCTGGATACCATCAAGTCTGAATTAAGGATGAATACATCTACAAAACAACCTTTAGGACAAGATATGGTCACTATGAATTTGTGGTGGTGCCATTTGGGATTACCAATGCGCCAACCACTTTTATGTGCTTAATGAATAATGTACTCAGTAAATTATTGGATAGATTTTTGTTGGTTTTCATTGATTACATCCTAATCTACTCTAAGAGTAGGGAAGATCATGAAGAACATCTCAAGTTGGTGCTTCAAGTGCTATAAGAACATCAGCTATATGCTAAGTTTAGTAAGTGTGACTTTTTCCAGAAACATGTCCATTACTTAGGCCATGTTATTTATGAATAAGGAGTGGTAGTTGATCCTAACAAGATAAAATCCATTATGGATTTGCCTACCCCAAAGGACATATCTGATATCATATCCTTTATGGGCCTAGCAGTATACTATAAAAGGTTCATAAAGGGATTCTCCAAGATTAGTTTCCCAATCACCTCCCTTCAAAAAAGGGGGTTAAATTCATTTGGACATAAGAATGTGAAGAGAGATTCCAAGAGATGAAATACCTTCTAACCAATGCACCTGTGCTGAATATTGTAGACCCTAACAAGGATTTTTTTGTGTGTACAGATGCTTGCAAGGAAGGGCTCAGAGAAGTTCTTATGCAAGGACATGTGATTTCTACGAATCCAAAAAATTGAATGAACATGAAAACAATTATGTGACCCACGATCTGGAGTTGGTTGCCATAGTACATGCCTTAAAAATGTGGAAGCATCACCTCCTAGGTAGAATATTTGTGCTTATGACAGGCCATAGTGGGTTGAGATATTTGTTTGATCAACTGAAACTCAATGCTAGACAAGCTAGATGGATGGCTCTCCTTAGTGAGTTTTATTTTGAAATCAAACATATCAAAGGAAAAGAAAATGGGGTGGTTGATGCCCTTAGAAAAAGAATGAAGGTAATTCGCCTAGAATCTATAAGCACCTGTGAATCAAACGACGAGGAGAGAGTAAAAAATACACAAGAAACGGATGCATTTTTCAAGGATGTGAAATTATATTTGGAACAAGATACCACAGGGATAAAGTATGAGGGTTATCAAATGTTGGATGATGGTCTGCTAACTTACAAAGGTAGGTTGTATATCCCAAATTGTGATGACTTGAAGAGGTTCATAATGGATGAACTACAGAAAAGACCATATACTGGTCATCTTGGTTATCAAAAAATGATCACAGCCACTAGGAAGTTATTCTATTGGCCCGAAATGAAAAGGGACATAGCTAATTACTTAGCTAAATGTCTAGAGTGTCAACAAGTTAAATCAGAGCACCGACATCTGGCAAGGATGTTGCATCCCCTACCAATCCCAAAATGGAAGTGGGAAACAATCTCCATGGATTTCATCACAGGGTTACCAAAACCAACCAAACAGAATGATGTCATCATGGTAGTCGCGTACAAACTGAGTAAGCTTGCTCACTTCATTCCCATCAAATCAACTTGCAAGGCAATATATATTGCCAGTATTTTTATGAAGGAAATATTTAGACAACATCGCATGCCTAAAGAAATCATATCCGACTGAGCTACAAAATTTACTTCAACTTTTCGAAATATTTGTTTGTTGGTTTTGAAACTAAATTGTTATTCAGTACAACCTATCACCCTCAAAATGATGGACAGACGGATAGGTTAAACCAAGTGTTAGAGGACATGTTAATAATGCATGTAATGCATCAGCCCAAGAAGTGGGAAGACTACCTACCACTAGTAGAGTTTTCTTATAACAATGGCTATGAAGAATCATTAAACATGAGCCCTTTTGAGGCGTTGTATCGTAGACAATGCAATATTCCAATCAGCTGGAATAACCCAGTAGACAGAATTACAATCGGACCAGATATGCTAAAGGAAATGGAACAACAAGTAATTCAGATAAAACAAAATCTGAAAATAGCTCAGGATAGACAAAAAAGTTATGCAGACCGAAAGTGGACTCCTAGAGAGTTCAAAGCAAGGGATCATGTGTATCTCCGAGTTAAACCCATGAAAAGCTCCTTGAGAATGAGATCATGTGCCAAGTTGGCACCTCGATAATGTGGACCCTTTGAAATTTTAGATAGAGTGGGACCTGTAGCATATAGACCAGTGCTTCCTCCCATAGTGAAGGCACATAATGTTTTCCATGTTTCATTACTGAAGAAATACATACATGATTCTAATCATATAATTGATTGGTTTGTGATTTAGGTGGAACCAGAGGGAGAATTCCTGCTAGAGCCACAATGCATAATAGACAAGAAGGAAATCCCACTCAGGAACAAAACCATTTCACAGGTCAAGGTGCAGTGGAAACACTTTGGTCCAGATGAGGATACATGGGAAATGGTGGATGTTGTGATATAGGCATACCTGTTTTTGTTTACTTTTGTAAATATAGAACACATCGGCAGGTATAACATCGGGGACGATGTTCCTTTAAGGGGGAGGGGATTGTAAAACCCTTGTTTCCCCTAGCTTGTAAATATAACTACAACTTGCCTATAGACTATGGGCAAACTGAATATGTGTGGACATTGGGACTAAAGAACCTTTTTATTATAAAAGGTAATGTAAATATATATGTATTTTATGTTATTGAATGAAATGGATAGTGTTGACCGCTCCAGGAGAATAGAGGCATCATAACACAAAACCCCCTAAACGTCGGAGTTGTGAATTAATGTGAGTCATGGATCTACGGATCCTTCGAGATTCTCCTCCACCATCTGATCGTCTAGCGTAAATCACTCTGGCAAAGCCCTGCTCCGGGAGATTCGACATGTTGATGAACAAGAATATCATCAAAGTGTCGAAGGTCGAAGTGATGTGGCAAGACGACGTCACCAAGGGTGACGTAGACCCATAGTAGGGGTGCCACGTGTCACCCTAATGCATGACTTTAATAGGTCTTAGGGTTCATATCGACCCTAACACGTGTCACCAGTTGTTTGGGCCACATGTCACCTATATCCTCCGCCAAATGTCATCTGGTGGACCTATGTTGTGGTCAGCCCGATGCTAACCACTCCAGGAGTAAATCAGAAACTACATGGCTAAACTCTCGAATGCCAAAGTCGTGAAGCGATAAGGACCGTTGATCCGAGGATCACTTTGGATCCCCCCTAATTTCTAGATATAGGTCATGGTCAGCACAACATTGACCACTTCGAGAGTAATAAGGAAATCATACAGTGAAATCCCCGAAGACCGAAGTTGTAAAGCAACGGAGGCCATAGATCTGGAGATCTATGTGGCCACGTCTCAATCGTGAAGATATAAGGGGCGTTGGAAGGTGGTCAGTACAGAGGGACATGGCACGTTGACATCACCAAGGATGACGTGGACCCACGTTCGACATGCCACATTTTGTCCTAATTCATACTTATCACGGGACCTATGAGCCTATTAGAATGTGACATGTGTCACCCCTTGTGGGGCCACATGTCACCTCGGCCCTGTCGCGTGTCACCCCCTAATATATATATATGGCTTGTTAAGTGCTCGGGACCCACCTGCCCTTACCTCAGCGTTTAATACGCCACCATGTGGAAAGATTTCGTGGACCCTTCGGGAGTCTCATACTTCGGAACTCCAGAGGTTTGGGGTGTTGTATCATAGATAATTCGAAAGGGCTGAAGTCTGAAACCACGTGGCAAGGTTTCGTGGACCCTTTGGGAGTTTAGGATTTCAGGACTCCGGAGGATAGGCGCATAGAAGGAAAATGGGGTGTACAGCACCAAACGCAAAATTCATCTCTAGCTTATGTGTTCAATGAGGATCGAGTCCCACCGTTGGGTTGGACGGTGGAAGGAATTCCACCATGGATGTAGGAATTTGGAGATGGTATGAACGATATGGACCCATGTGGGCGCCACGTGGCCCTCGACTAATAAAAATCGAAGAGCTTTGGGAGGCCATAACTTGTAATCCAGAGCTCGTATTTGAGCCTGGTAGAAGTCGTTAGAAAGCTACGGGTGAGTAGAAGAGGATGAAGACCTCGAACCAAGGATTCGACATGGTTAAAGTAAGTAAAGTTTTGATTCCCCATCCCTAGAAAGGTTACTTAGGATTCGGGTGTGTTACACACCTCCATAGTTGGGCCCAAATATACCTAAGTACACCACTAGAATCATCCAAGAAGGTCACCCCAAGCTCGACCCAAGGCATCCCAAATGCTACATGAATTCTTTGAAATCTTCACCACTTGAGTTGCCCTCAAGTTTGACGGTTTTCACCACGGAAATGGATTTCACTTGAACCACCAAGTCACCTCACTTTCCTTCAAATAATTTGTCGCAACTCTTAGGAAATGCAAGAACTCAAAACCAACCATACCTTTTCCAATGTAAATATTGGATGCAACCATGGTTTAAGTCTGTTGTCCTGGGCCTGCACTCACCCAAGCCACCCACTCTTCACACAAACTCACCCAAGTCACCTTCTGCAACTATACAACTTTTATAGCGCCTTTGTTATGGCCCTAGGCTGAGTCCATCTATCTTCTTCAAAACTGACTAAGTCACAAACTTGTGACACATTCAAGTCGTCTCATCTTCCACCGATCTGTACCCGCATCTTGGTTATTCTCCGTACCAAAGCACCAAGCTCACCCTCCCATAACCCATCGAATTGACCCATCGCTATAATCCAACTTCTGCTAAGTATACCACTTCAAGTTGTGCAACAACTCGACTCAACAAACATACATTGTGATGCTCAACATGGGGACGTCTTAGTGAAGTGTGCCTAAACTTCCCATGTCATTTTTGCGACCCAAACCCTGCAATCTTCAAAACTATGCAATACTTCTCTAGGTCGCACTGAGTTTGCGAACACCCTTCTTCCCATGCACCCCAACTTATCACATGGACACCTGCCCTACCCTAAGTCTTCACAATGGAGCGCCCATTTCAACGCAACTCATAATTGCTTCACTTCACAATATTCAAACTTCCAACCACTTTTGTGATCACTTTTGTGGTCACTGTTGCGATCACTTATGCAATCAACCCCTGCGATCACTTTTGTGGTCACTGTTGTGATCACTTATGCAATCAACCTCTACGATCACTTGTGTGGTCAACAAGATCTGATACCATTTGTCACAAAGGTGACAGTGGTGAAGATCTCACCAAAGTGTCATTGCAAGAACAATGCTCTTTGATATCATCTATCATTCCCCCACAAGTCTTCTCTAGGATCCAACATGACTTGGCGCACCCAAGTCCCCCGACACCTGAGGGTCATGCGGCACCATGACGTTTCCAACTCGGCGGGTAAACCAAAATGAGATTACTTCATCTGGACTAAGCCTCTTCACTCAAGGTCTGCCCATAACTACGCCTTGAGCTACTTGGAGACTCAATCCTCAACACTTAACTCCTTATCAACAAGGTTCCCACCCAACCGTGCACACTTCATTACAAACACTTGTGTTCTTTAACATATATAATTAACAGTTCTATACTTTTCCAAATATGTGAATCAAGAACGAGCAACATACATACACATGAAAGAGACACAAGTATGGTTGAGCAACACCAGAGGTGCTTAACACTCATACAAAGCTTTGTATTATACATGATGTTACAACAATGTACAATACAATGTTTTGATACAAGAAGAGAGCACTTGGCTCATACATAAGACACATTTTTTTCCAAGTCGCCTGATTTGCCTCCCTGTTATCTCACATCCTCCTCATATTGTTGCAACCAAGTCTATCTCACATCTTCACTGCAAGACTCATCCCCATCGCATGCACTTCCCAACTCCAAAGTCACTTTGCATGCCAGACTCAGTCCAAAGAAATTTCAGCCCATATCTATACAAAGACCCTCCTCAAGGCAGCACAAATCCTCCCATGTGGAGCGACTTGGCTCCTTGAGGGAGCTTGCCTCTCTTTGCCCTAATTTTCCTCAAATTCCTTGGTGCTAATATTGCCTCAAGTGTTGTGTGTTTTTAGCTTACCTAGCTCATGTCGTATATATGTGACTCTCCTCATTGAACCATCATGTCACTTCATGTTGAACTGTTGCGACCCTTGTGTGAGCTTGAGACGACTCACCAAGTCACCCTGTCGTGCATTTCATTTAAGCGTGATGCGCCCAACCGACGTGTTGGTTTGTTGGGTCATTGCGCCCAACTCGTATACTTTCTTGGTTCAACCTCATCTTCGTGCCCCTTAAGTCATCTGCGCGAAAACACCCAAGGATGGCATGCCCAAGATGTCTGCAAGGGGAGCATGCCCAATCGTCGTGATGCGTGCTTTAAGGCACCAAGTTCTTCCATCACAATCCCGAAGTGTGGAGTGTATGCCCATATAAGTCTTGGCTTGCCTCCTCAAGAAACTTAACCAAGTCTGCCCTCCATAAGTGCATCCAATTTAGCCAATTCGTCGCACAACTGCCCAACCGCATGCACGCTCATCCATCTAGGTCGCTTAAGCAACCCCAACATTTGTGTCTTGTCTTCATCTATGTCAATTTGGCGGAGGTGTGTGTTCCCTCCTCATCGAAGGCCTTACAATATATATATATGTTGTGCATTGATATTAAAACCTAGACTAATTGTAGTAAATATCTATGAACTTACCACTAATACATAGCCCAACTAATCCGGATTTAGAAGCTGAATGAACTAATTAACAGACTGGATACAACAAACACATAGATATGAATAACAACACAGATATCCAGTGAACAATATCTTCTATTGAATAAATGAAATAGGCTAAAATTGTAAAACTGTTGAACTGAAACACTTGCTCGAATGGTGGTAGCTATATCTGAGAAGAGATGTGGTTGTTATGCACATCTATTTGAGCAGAATGATTACAATGAGGCTCCAAAGGCCTTTTTTATATTACTCATGAATTCCAAAACCCTAGACATCCAAAAACCTAACCCTAGGAGATGAAACACCAAAAGTTATGTGGGCCCCTATGAGTAAGATGGTACCTCAACTTCCTGGGGTTGTAATGTTTTCATACAACCTCCATTTTAGGCGCGTGATAGCCCGTTGGAAAGGTATTTTAGAGAAATACACATTACGCCATCAAACTTTGACTTTGTCTAAAGTTTGGTTGTGGTGATCCAAAAAAACATTGTTAAGGGCCCCAAAATGGCCTTGGAAGTACAACAAGATGTGATGACATGAAAACATACAAAATAATCCAGTTGGATTAGATGGGAGGCCACCAGTATCCACTTGGAAGATGTATAGGGATTCAAAAAGCCCCGAAAGTGTAGAACCCACAATTACAAATAAGTACAGAAGAACGTGTTGAACTAAAAACGGTCAAGAGGAGCCAGTTGGAATAGGTGGGTGGCCACCAATATCCACCTGGACCATTCCTCCCCCCTTAGGAAGAAATGGTCTCCATTGCATTGAGTTCCCCCATCAAGTGAGGAAACTTCTGTTGAATTTGGCCCCAGGTGAGCCACTTTCCTTGATGTAGGAGTTTCCCTACCTTTACAACCCGATAAAGTTGTATCCTCTGCTAGCGAGTGTCCTTGACCTGTGTGTCCACTATTTGATCAGTGGATGCTTGTTCCATGTAGTCAGGGTTGAGCTCTATTTATCTCAGTTGTTCTGTGATATATGAGGTGTCCAATAGTGGTTGGAAATATGGCCGAAGGAGGTCCACATTGAACACTGGGTGCAAGCCAAGGAAGGGTGGAGTGTTGAGCTCAAAAGCATTGCTACCCACAGCCTTGGTGATAGTGTAAGGCTCATGGTAAAGTGGGTGAAGCTTTCGATGGGGCCCTTTAAGACGCTCTTTCTACAATTGTAACCAGACTTTGTCTCCAACCTGAAACCGGTGCCGTACCCTGTGTTGATCATGGCGTTGCTTGTACTTAGCATTGGATTTCTACAAAATCTCATGGACCTATTGGCGGATGTGCTAAATCTGCTCAATGAATCTAGTGGTTTTGTCGGTCTCATACTGAGCATGGGAAGAGTCTATCTATGTGGTGGCAAGAGGTAGTGCAACATCAATGGGACCCAAGGGTTGGAATTCCAACCCCACCTGAAATGGGATATGGTCGATGGAGCTATGGAGAGCCCTGTTGTAACTGTGTTGAACATAGGGGAGACTCTCATGCCATGTACGCGGATGCTTGGAGTTGTACATGTGCAAGATGTACACAATCATCTGATTGATGACCTTTATTTGGCCGTCTGTTTGGGGGTGGAAAGAAGTGGATTTAGTGAGCTTGGTATCCAACAGTGACCAGAGACTCGACCAAAATGTGTTGAGGAACCTGTTGTCCCGGTCAGAGATGATGGTATGTGGTATCCTAAAATGGACCCATACTCGTTCGATGCAGATCTTGGAAATATTTTTCGTTGTGATATTCTTCTTGCAGGCTGTGAGGATGGACATCTTCAAAAAATGATCAACGACCACAAATACACAATCATTGCCTTGGTTGGTGGATGGAAGGCCAAACATGTAATCCATTGAGATGGATTCCCAAGGATTCTCAGGAGTAGGAAGAGGGGTGTATAAGCCTTGCTTCTTGATGGATGGCTTGGCAATGGCATAGGCAGTGAAGGATATGATATACTTGCTGACGTCCTATTGAAGTTTTGGCCAATAATAATGTTTCTATAGAACGACCACAATTTTCTCCACGCCAAAATGTTTTGTCATTTGACTGTAGTGGGATTCCCAAATCATCTTTGCACGCTCGCTTCTAGGAACACAGACATGGCCCAGATGGAATACAAATTTGTCCTGAATGTGAAAATTAGTGACAGTCTCACCTGTACCCAAGCGATGATAGGTGGTGGCGAAGTCTGGATCTTGTTGATAAAGTTGGGGCCACTCAAATGTTTCATGTCCACAGGAATGGAGCACATTGGTGAGTGCAGCCATGGGATGTTGACAGAGACAGTCAGCGACATGATTTGAGCTCCATGTCTTATACTTGATGTTGATATGGAACTATTGCAGGTAGGTGGACCACTTCTGATGGAGGTCGTTCTGCAATTTCCCCTATGTATGTATGAACTATAGAGTCTTGTGATCAGTGTGGATGATCGTCTCCTTTCCCATAATGTAATGTTTCCATTGACGACAGGCTTGGACAATGGAATACATTTATTTTTCATAGGTGGGGTATTTCAGGACAGTGTCTGAGAATGTATCACTATGGTATGCCACCAGATGGTTGTGTTGAGTGAGAATTGCGCCTACAACATAGTTAGATGCATCAGTCTCAATCTCGAACAGTTGTTGCAGATCGGGCAAGGAGAGTACTGGAGATGAGCATAAGAGATGCTTCAAATCATCAAATGCTCATTGTTGTTCATTCCCCCCACGAAATTTTCCCTGCCACCGCCCTTGGTCACTTGGCTGAGGGCCCATGCAATATGTGAGAAGCCCAACACGAACCGTCGATAGAAGTTGGTCAGTCCTAAGAAACTCTGAAGCTCGGTGAGTGTGGTCGAGGCAATCCAGTCACAGATGACTTGGATCTTAGCTGGATCAACATGTACCCCATGCTCATCAACAATGTAGCCCAATTATTGGACCATGTTTATGCCAAATGACCATTTTTCCAAGTTGGCACATAGCTTGTGCTATTGCAGAGTGCTCAAAACTTGTTGAATATGTTGCATGTTCTCCTCCAAAGTTTTGTTGAAGATGAGGATGCCATCCAAATATACCACCACAAAAGAGTTTGTGAAGGGTCTCAATACATCATCCATCAATCTCATGAAAGTGGCTAATGCATTTGTTAAGCCAAATGGCATGACCATCCATTCGAAGAGACCTTCTTTGGATTTAAAGGTTGTCTTCTATACATCAGTTGGTTCGATGGTGACCTAGTGATAGCCAGACTTTAGGTCAATCTTGTTGAAGAACTTTTCCCCCTTGAGTTGGGAAAGAAGGTCATCAATCCTGGGAATTGGGTACCAATTCCTGATAGCGATTTTGTTTAATTCTCTGTAATCAATGCAGAGTCGCCAGGTCTCGTCCTTCTTCTGCACTGGTACAATCGGGCTTCCGTGAGGGGAGGAGTTGGGTACGATGTGCCCCTTTTGAAGAAGCTCTTGGATTTGACGCTTGATTTTGTCATTTTCCATCAGCGAGCGACGATAGACTAGTCCATTAGGCAGAGGTGCACTAGGGGTCAAATCAATTGGATGCTTGAATTGGAAGTGCGTTGGTACCTCGAAGGGTGAGGAGAAGATGTCTCTGTAATCTTCCATGATCTTGTCCATTTTCTTCTGCTGAAAAGAGAGGCTCTATGTAGAGGCCACGGATTTGGCAGCAACCTTATGCTTATGGTGAGCACAGATCACAAAGAAGATGAACTTCTCGGTCTGTGAAATGACCTTACTGCATTGCTTAGCATAGATTAAAGAAATAGCGATAGGCGGCGCTACCTCTGGTATCCTATACAATTCTCTACCCAAAGTAATAATAACACTACAGGATCTAGACTCATACACAGCATGACGCTTCCACAAATATGGTTTTCCTAAAAGAACATGACAAACTTCAAGGTGAGCAATATCAGACAATACCTCGTCTTTGAAAGGCTTGATGTTGTAGGGAAGACGACACTATTGGCTGACACAAAGATCTCTTCCTTGGTGAAGCCAGCCGATGGTGTAGGTTTGCGGGTGCGGTGTCGTCGACAGGTCCAATCGCTTGATGACCTCTATTGAGATCATGTTCTTCTGAATGCCGCTATTGACAATGAAATGAAGTGCAGCCCCCTTTACCCACATATGTGAGTGAAAAATGTGTTCTCCTTCGTCTAGTTCTTCTGGCTCACTTGGATGGACTTTGGTGGTAGTGACAGTGGCACTAGGTTCAGCATTGATAATCTGCTTCCCTCCTTCTGGATTTGATTCGAAGTTAGAATTGAACTCGGAGTCAGACACCTTCATCTCGGCCACAAGTGACTGCTTGGAGTGACATTCTTCAGTGTTGTTCCAAGGGATTTTATGGTATTCACACCATTTTCTCGTGTCCTTCTTTGTCTTTTCATTGCCCTTCTTGTGTTGCGGCTTGGGCTGGTTGTCCTAAGAGTGGCCATCTTTTTTATGTCCCTTGGCGTGTGGGTTGGGGATGCCTTTGCCCTGATTTGGTTGTGAGGAGTTTGCAGATCCAAACTCTCGCCTCTTCTGCTTAAATCCCTGCTTGATCTTGACAGCATATCTACAAGGCATACCCAATGAGGCAATGTCCATAAACTTCATTTCTATTTGAATGTATCTATGCAAACAACCACGATATTTCAACACCATATGTCTCTCAGAGTCTTTGATACCCAATTTGGTGCGCAGGGTATGGAAATTATTAGTGAAATTTGGTATTGTCTGGTCCCTTTCTTGACGTAGGGTGGTTCATTAGGTGTATTGGTACTTGTAGCTTCCAACGGGGTAGTATTGTTCTTTAATGGCATCCCGGAAGGAATCCCATGTAGGGGAAACCACAAATATTTTGTATTCCTCTATGGCCCTTTGCTCAGAGTAAGTATCCCACCAATCCTTGACATGGGGGGGCGGCCTTGAGGAGTGCAAAAGTAATCTTTTCCATATCAAAAAAATTGTGGACCGAAAAATACCCTCCGAACATATTCAAACATTTATCTACAACTTCCGCATTTATCAGTCCTTCAAATAATGGAATATCAAAATTTACATGTACCTACATGTACCTTGAAGGGGGTTGCATGGTCGCTTGATGAAGATGCTTCTCCTGTGGATAGCCGTCGAAGGATCTGCGCAAAGTTGTCCATCATTGTGTTCCTTTGTCAAGTGAGGGCTTCCTCGAGCAACATTTTAAAAGTATCTCCTACTCCATCATCTTTCTTTTCGTCCCCCATGGTTTGTTGTCGGGCTTGGCGCGGTCGATCTTGCAACGGCTCGATTGGTTCGAGTCCCAACTTCTTGTACCCAGATCTTATCGGGGACATGCGCGAAGAAAAATAAATGAAGACCAGGCCGCTTTGATACCATTGATTCGGATTTAGGAGCGGAACGAACTAATTAATAGACCGAATACAATAAACATAGAGATATGAAGAACAACACAGATATCCAGTGAACAATATCTTCTATTGAATAAATGAAATAGGCTGAAACTGTAAAAATGTTGAACTGAAACACTTGCTCGAATGGTGGTAGCTATCTCTGAGAAGAGATGTGGTTGCTACGCGCGTCCATTTGAGAAGAATGATCACAATGAAGCTCTAGAGGCCTTTTTGATATTACTCATGAATGTCAAAACCCTAGACATCCAAACACGTAACTCTAGGAGATGAAACGCCAAAAGTTATGTGGGCCCCTATGGGTAAATTGGTACCTCAACTTCTCAGGGTCGTAACTTTTGCATACGACCTTCGTTTTAGGCACGTGATAGCCTGGTGGAAAGGTATTTTAGAGAACTACACATTACGTTGTCAAACTCTGACTCTGTCTACAGTTTGATTGTGACAAACCAAAAAAACATTGTTAAGGGCCCCAAAATGGCCTTGGAAGTACAACAAGATGTGCTGACATGAAAACATACAAAATAAGCCGGTTGGATTATATGGGAGGCCGTCAGTATTCACCTGGAAGATGTGTAGGACTTTAGACAGCCCTGAAAGCGTAGAACCCACAATTACAAAGAAGTATAGAAAAACGTGTTGAACTAAAAACACTCAAGAGGAGCCAATTGGAATAGGTACGGACACCAATATCCACCTGGATCACCAACTAAGTCCGTTCTCCTTCCATTTTAGCACATTAATTGGAGAATTCTTGAGCTTAGTATCAAAACTATAAATTTCCATAATAACGACACATACTTTGTGAAGTTTTTTAATTTCTAAACTTTATTTAATTTTGGAAAAAATGTAATTTTCTTTTGTAATAATAGATCAAATTTCTTGATTTTTACAATGGATTTTATTTGATTTTGGGAAAAAATGTAATTTACTTGTATAACAAGAGATCAAAATTTGTGGGATATCTCATAAGAGCGATTCTTGCCTAGAGTGGTATTTTTAGATTTTAGATTTTTATTTATAGATTTTAGATTTTTATTCTTACCTAGAGTGGTATTTATTTGATTTTTAGATTTTATTTAATTTTATGAAAAAAGAGTAATTTATTTTTATAATAAAATAAAAGATTTAAATTTTTTTATTTAAAAAAAAAACTTTAATATTTAATTAAAAAAAAAATACAATTTTTTTATAACCCAAAAAAATCAAAATTGAACAAATATATTGGTTAAGAAATTCTTACCTGCAATCATATATAAAAACTGCATTAAAATTAAAAATTAATTATAATAACTCTTATCAATCTACAACTAAACCATAGTCCAATAAAGTTTGTACTATTTGAAAATTTATTGAGATTAGTAGCAGAACTATATAATTTCGTGATGAAAACGCATCAAATGTACAAGATGTAGCTAAAGATGAATATTATTGTTGTTTTTTTTTATCCGTTTTAAGTTTTCGATAATCTGGCATCGTTAAAGCAGAGATTAACAAAGCCATGGAAAGATATATTAGGAGAAGATTTTGGAGAAGTCTTCAAATTTTTTTTACAGTTCAAAAAAATATCAAATGTACAAGATATAGTTAAAGATTGTCTAGCCTATATTTATATTAGATTTTATTTTCAAAATATTTATCACATTACTAATCTTCCTAACCTCTTAACTCAATAAAAGTATGGTGATCTTGGAAAGCTTCTCTTAATGCTTTTAGAGTACAGAAACAAAATTTTAAAGAATCAAAAAAGTAATCACTTACCTTTTAAGATTTTATAAACCAATTCAATGTTAATAAACTTTAATCATCATCATCAATTAATTATTATTATTATTTTAAAAAAAATTCCATTTTGGTTTTCAATAATCTGGCACTGTTAAAGCAGACACTAACAAAGCTTGGAGATTATTTTGGAGACAGTATTAATTGACTTTCTTAAACCTAAAAAAGCACTTAGCATCTGGATTCTGGTTACATCAAAACAAGATCAAGCATAACACTCTGGTTTAATTAACTTCATCGTTCTGAATTCTCTCCAGTTGATTAATGCTTCTAATTTAAACTCCTAGGCATTCAAGTCTTTATGAAAGATTTGTGTCTTTGAACAATCCAAACTTTGTCATAAGAAGATTTCAGAGTCCATGCACTGTGATATCAAAGTAATTGTGCATTTATAGCTTTTAGATATGATTTTTGCTTGTCCCAAACTTTGTCCTCCGAGTTGTTAAGACCACTTCCAGGAACCATTTCTATTTTCAATGGAGAAACAAACTTTGTCATCCCAGTTGTTAAGACCACTTCCAGGAACCATTTCTATTTTCAATGGAGAAACGCACGTTGTGCTTCAAAAGGTTTCTATTTCCATTGAAGAAATCTCAGAGCATTATTTTCAAGGACTGAATATATATAGATATAGGAAGGTGTGAGGAGAGAATCAAAGAGTTCTTCTCCTTATCCACCCACAAAAGGACTTTCTACTCTTGTTTGCAATGGTGCCGATCTCCAACGATTGTCTCCATTTAAAAATTGATTTTGCATTTATGCACCATGATGTTTTTGGCACAGGATTCATTGAAAACGCGAGAAGGAAATCCTCCGTGTAATATTTGGTTGAATAAAACAGTCACAAATGCCTTTCCCCTTGAAGACGTCAAGCAGGTGAGGCACATTTTAGCATATGTGAAGGCAGCCAAAAATTACCTTGTATAGCAGGAGATTCTGAAAAATGACTCCACCTATCCAGACTGAAAAATTTACTCCTCATCCTGCATGATTGAACACATTTATCACAGCACAAGATGTCAAATATTACAGATTTTGAGGCACCCAATTCTTAGATTCATAAGAGTCCTCTTTATTATAGCCTTCACTGTTTCTCAC
The DNA here is from genome assembly GCA_010110895.2 of Picea sitchensis. Classification (NCBI taxonomy): domain Eukaryota; kingdom Viridiplantae; phylum Streptophyta; class Pinopsida; order Pinales; family Pinaceae; genus Picea; species Picea sitchensis. The sequence goes on from SNQJ01S0022538.1 coordinate 116,225, forward strand.
TGATTCTGCTCTCTCCTATTACAGATATCCATATAAGAAAAAATGATAAGAAGAGAAAACTCTCCATATAACAAAAAATGATAAGAAGAGAAAACTGTACTGAAATCCTTGTATTGATAACTCTAAGCACTTGACAAGAAGGAGGATGCTAAAATAATTCTCACTTCGGTTAATTTCCATAAGTGACATATTGGTCAGTTGTGAATCTTGATAAGGTCTTGGTCCTTGCTAAGTTGTCAGTTTTCTGCTAAGTCCTATCTTGCTGGCTGTTGGCACAAGCCTACGATTTAAAGTGACACCAACCAGATCTTGAACCTCACCCAATTAATCCAGAAAACTTATAGATTCTCATTTATCCAAACATAATTATAAATATATAAATATATATATATATATATATATATATATATATATATATATATAACAGTCAATCCTATTGTTTGTATGACATATTGTTTAAAATGGTTTGTTTCTCTCGTTATGGTCTTTATCTAAGGAATATATGTCCATTCTTAATCCAATTAGTACAGCGTGCCATTCTTAGCCTAAATAATGCTTGGTTAGTTAATCTTTAAACCTAGGAAGGAGAATGTTTTTCAAATGCTCAAAATTGCTACCTAAAAGTCATATACCTTAATTATATTACCAGTAACAGTTGGCAATGCTGATGAATAAACTCTTTCGCTTGCCTTTTTTGCCTGGTCATAAGACAACCGAGTCTCAAGCGTTCATTCTCACAGGTCAGATCAATTAAATGTATAGAAATTTTACGTATGTTTTTATCCTATACATTGTGTGTTTAGTTCATATTTCTTCCATTTCTGGAGGGGAAAGGATATTGAAGCAATTTACCTGTTCTTCCCAATTCGTAAAAAACGTTATTATCGACAGTAAAATCGTTTGTGCAAATAGCCCACAGAGAATTCCGATCCAAAGTCCCTGAAACATCCAACAAAAGCGGGTATCAGATGTAGACAGAAAAACAAGAAATTTCCTGTATTTGAATAAAGCTTCAACCTACTACTGAAAGAAGAGTGCTTTTGCTACTGTCATTGGGAAGCGCTGAAACTGTTAAACCAGCTCCTCATTTTCAGAGGCCGTTACTTAGTCGTGTGTATATCAAGTTTAGAAATTCCACATAAAGAAAAAGTAGAAACTGTTTTAAATTTGGGATTTTGAAATTCAGCAGCCTCAAATATGGGCTAGAGAAGAGTTTCCATCTATGTTGGAATAATGCCAGATGATGAGAAATGCATTTAGGATTTGCTCAGGACGGTGTGAGATAACTCCCTTCGTAGGCAACTCCCTTCTTTCAATCCAACTCAGCACCTTTGTTTTGAGGTAGCTTCAAATGAGTGCACGAGGTTATTTTGGAACGTTCAATGCACCACTCTCATCATCAAAGATCAGGTTTATCGGTTCCTTGGTGGTGTACATGGTTAGTGATCCAAAATTATACACGGTTTTGAATACTTATACAAAACTTTAATTTCTTTAAAAATTGACTTAATAAATTTAAATAAGCAATTTAAATAATAGCAATAAACATAGATAATACTCAGCAAATTGTTAATGGAGTTCATCTTCACTGGGCTATATGCTTCAATCAAAAACCGATCCATTAAAAATAATAAAAAATGCTTTCATTAAAAATAATAAAAAATATATAATATATCTTCTTTACATAAAAATGGTCTCCAATATGCAAAAGAGTGTTTAAAGCTCTTCTAGAAAGACAATGACACCAGTTTGACAATTCTCTTTAGTCTCTTCCTACTAAAAATAAATTATCTTTACCCATTTCTTTATGTAATTTCTTTATGTAATGACCTTCTCCTTGAGGGCCTCATAATTTATCCTATCAACTTTGTATATGCATTAAGCTTTTAATGTAAAAATTTTATTCTTGTTTCAATGGTAAGTTTCTGTTTTGAATTGTAACTTGTGTATTTAAGGAAGGACTTAGGAAAGAACTTGATTCTACTAAAATAAAACAAACTAGATTATGTTACAATAAAATTTGTTGTATTCAAATTTCTAAATTGGTAAGAATTACTAGCAATTTATCCTTAAATAATGAATCTATTTACAATTTGAACTATTAGTTTACAAAATTTACAATAAATCAACTAAATAAATCCACTAGAAAAATACATGTAAATTCTAGTTGGTTTAGTCCCTGCTCTCTTGTCCACTGTTGCTAATGGCCACTGACTGAAATTGTTTCCTCCGAGCCACCTAGAAACGTAGCCTCGTAGGCTCCTTAGTTCCAGGAAATCAAATTTCTTGGCCTCTGAGCCCAAAATCTCAGCAACAACTTTTTGCAAACCAAAATTTCCCAACAAATTTTTGTTCTCTCTTGAATGATCCCCCAAATGTTCAACCACCCTCCCTTATCCCTTCATCCAGTGACTCCTTCCATCATAAATTCTCTATGTCCCCTTATCCTTTCCCATAAATTCCATATATACTCTTAATACAATAAAATACTCAATTCCATTCATTTATTATTGCATTACTTAATCCTTTAAATTAAAAAAAATCTAATAATAAAATCTAATTAGTTCAATAATTTAATTGACTTAAAATAAATTAACTATTTAATTACTTAATTAACTTTTATACATTAATAACTTAATTTACCTTAATTATAATCATCAATTAATCTTACACTTTATACAAAATACTATTGTCCACTTCAAAGCAATTTTTGTCCATTATATAACCTGTTCAAACCTCAAGAAATCCACCTTTACCTTTTTTACATGAAATATCGTGGTTCAAGCCTCACGGAATCCACCTTTACCTTTTTATGTGGAATACAATATGTGATTACATACTTCATAAGATCGTGGTTCAAACCTCACGAAATCCACCTTTACCTTTTTACATGGAATATAATATGTGATTACATACTCTATGAAGTATTTATAGTTATAAACTATTTTGGATATATGGTGGCCCGAAATATAATATGAATAGAAACCTTTGGAATATTCCAATAGTATACCAAGTGTGGTGTATTCGTGGGTGGTTGTACGTACTATATTATTCACTGTGTGGTACATATGCTAGCACATAAAACAGGTTTATTAATGCAATGTTATTTTAGATGATTTAATTGGTTAACAATATAATTTCAAAATCTCAATGTGAATGTGATTGTTTGAATCTCAACCAACCTCCACATTGAAACTTTCTTATTGGTTCATATGTCAACATCAAATTGGTCCACATGTCATTATGTCATTGGTCCAAGTTTCAACATGTTATTGGTCCACGTGTCAGAATATGATTGATACGCATGTCAACACCAGACATTTTCATGTGTCAACACCAAACCTTGACATGTGTCAACAAGTGACAACAACATAGAATATGATTTATACACATGTCAACACTAGACATTGTCACGTGTCAACACCAAACCTTTCCATGTGTCAACACCAAACCTTGACATGTTTCGACAAGTGATATCAACATTGTACCTTTTATTTTACCTATTTGTCTTCAAGTGCAACAGGCCATAAATTTTGTATATGGTGTATGTTTGACCCTGTTCAAATTGTGTTGGAAAGCTATTGACGAGATCTTCAACATGCAAATATATTCAATAGAATTTGAGACCACATGATTGGATCGGTTGTGGAGATCCTCCTGGATCATTCCACCCCACTAAGAAGCTTTTGGACCACCAAAAATATGATTTTATTCAGAAAATGAATGAGGGTACCACTTCTTCACTTGTTTGGTATCCGTTCATCTTGCTACAAATATCCTCACAAACGATGCATACTCATCAAGACTACCACTTGTAAATCCATTTGAATAGAAACCATATTTGTAAACAGGGAATATACAAGGACTATTCATTAACCCATAAGCAAAAAATATTTCCAATGCTACCACAAAATCGGACACATGCTCTACAACAATTCCTTTTGGGTCTAACAACACCAACCGTAGACAAGGAAAAACAACAACATCGTACCTAGAGATAGAATTTTTTTTATCAGATGGGACTTTGATACATACCATCGGCGCAACTTAATAAATGTTAGACAATGGGTCAACTTGGTCTTTGTAATCATTAATTCATTTGTCATATTATGCACACATAAAGTGTCAACCAATTTAGTTATTTCACTATTCCAACAATTATTTGAAGCCCTATCAACTTTTTCTGGTGAAGCCTCTTCCATTTCAATGACTAGTGGCTTGCATAGCTCCTTAACAACATGTAGCTAGAATACATCAACCAATAAAGATTTGTTGTCACCCTTTGTCAATGGCATTTCCACAGGTGCAAGAGGATGCACTATAGGAATAGAAGAAATGGGAGGAATCACTACATAATTGGTACACGTTATAATATTGGTTTGCAAACCTCGAGTTAAGAAAGATTTAGACTTATCATCATCCTTAGATTTTACACACATGGGTACAAAATTCTTTCTTGCATTTACCAACATTTTCATGTGTCATGTAGTAGCAAGAGACAAGATAGTCTTCTCATGATGGGCTCCTACAATATACTCAATCCCATCCTTTGTAAAATGATACTTTTTCTCCTCCTTGTAAAAGATAGCTTTCCTGTCATACAAATAAGGAATTCCCCAAAAACTTCCACAAATATTAAGTTGTACCACATCTAATTCTACCTCGTCAATGAACTTAAAAGTGATTGAAAATCTGAGTTTACATTGTTTGGATGCCTGCAACTTAGCATCTCCACATACCCATCCTAAAGGATACGGTTTTGGATGAGGTTTAGTTTCAAGTCCCAATGTCTTGAAAATTTCTTCAGAAATGAGATTAGCTTATGAACTGCTATCAAAGAGTGTATCAATCTTTGTATGTTTTGAAATGACTCTAATATGGAATAGCTCACTTATTTTCCTTTAATCATGCATAGTTTATGATTTTAAAGAATGAGTATTAGAACTAGAACTAACAGAAAAAGATATACCTTGCATGCCCATGGAAATGATCTTGGTTTCATCATCTTAATCTGGTCCAAGATCTTGTTGGATAGTAGCAGTGGTCTTCTTATTACCTTTTTTATCCCCAAACCACTTCGATCTTAGTTTTAGATGAAGTTTCCAACACTTGGAATCATCATGTCCTTCATTTTTACAATGTGAACATGAAGGCTTCTCATCTTCTTTCTTCATTGTGTTTGTTCATTTCCTTTTACCCTTTCCTTTGTTCTTGTTTGCAACTGGCTAAACTATTTTCTTTGAGATGTTGTCTTGTACATCCTTTTCCCTTGACTCAATATCAGTAGCTTGGACACAAACTTCATTAAAATTAGTTGGGTTAAACATAAGAATGGTGTGTCTCAAATAACTATGCAACCCACCAATATACTTTAAATGAGTATTTTGCGTATGAATATGAATGCCCAAAGTTAATTCCCTCTTTCTAAACTCGTGAGTATAGTCTTGCACATTATGTTCTCTGCCTTGTCTTAGATTCTTCCAATCCATTATTGTTTGTTGCATATACCCTAAAGGATAAAATCATTTCTTTAATACATCTGTGAATTCATACAAAGAAGATATCACTTTACCTTTACTCTCCCACTATATCAATGTTGTGCCTCCAAGTCGAAGAGTAGTTAGTTGGATTTTTTCTTCTTCGTCAACAATTCTCTGAACCCTGCAATAAACTTCAATTTGCTTGATCCAATTATCCAACTTCTCTGCATTAAGCTCTCCATTATACAATATCAAATCAAATTTCACATCTAATTTTAGCAAATGCAAATTAGAATCATTTTTCCCTGGTTGTTTTCTCTATGG
>SNQJ01S0022539.1:51249-86416 GCA_010110895.2 Picea sitchensis
GCACATTAATCTCAAATGAAAAATCTAAAAAAAAAAAAAATTGTTTTTATTACAAAAGTTACGAATAAAATTTAACAATCAAAGGAAACATCCCTTGATTTTATAGAAATGAGTATAGCAATGCAAATAAAGTAAAGATGCTAATAACAAATCAAATCTAAGAACTAATTAATTAAAAAATCAAGCTATAACCTACATGATTCAAATAGTAATGTATGGTGCAAACAAACATGTGCATGTAGACTCATCAATCCAAAACCATGCTCGAAATAAAATGCATATGGCCCAAAAATAAAAATCCATAAAAATGATTGCATAGATTCATAATCAAACTAGGTATTGAGTTACAAATTACATCAACTTGGTTTTTAACCCACCTACTAGATGTAAATGTAAATGAACATGCACAGATAAGATCTTGTTAGCAAATGTATACAGTTTGCAAAAAAATGAGAGAAGAGAGAAACAAGAGAGTGGGAACAAAGAATTTGGATTAACCAAATGAATGAATGATAATTTACATATGATATACTTTGTATAACTCAACTAGTGCACACTGGAGGAGAACCAATACATCATAGTGATGGTTTAGAGTGATTTGGACACACAGTAGAAGTTACGGGATTAAAATGCTACCTAATCTCAGTTAACTAGTCTCTCCGTCTTTAGTTAACTCACTGAAACAGTGTAAAGTGAGGGGGAGCTCAGGGAATCATGGGTAATGCAGGTAATGCTTCTCTTCGCGGTAGATGTGAGGAGGAATTTTAGATTCTCGATTGCATTCTTGCGCCCCCCAAAGAAGAAGAGCGAAGTAAATACGGTCTTCTACGTTCCACACCCAACAATCAAAGCACTTGAAATGGGGATGCTTAGTCTAATGTGAATAGTATGTACGATTTACAGTACTCTCCTGAGAAATGTGGGATATGTAGGAATTGTTGAAAATGCAGTCTGACGTGAATAGTTTGTACCATTACAATACTCTCCTAAGAAATGCAGGAGTCGTGAGAAATGTGGGATATGCATGAGTCAGTGAAAATACAGTCTGGTATGAATAGTGGGAACCATTTACAGTACTCTCGTGGGAAATGCAAGAGTTGATGTGGTATAAGTATTTTCTTAGAAAAGTTGTGGTTGTGTTGTTAGTGTTTCCTAAAAAAATTCAATGTTCATCAAAGAGATATTTCAATGTTTATCTCAAATAAAATATTTTAATATTGACTTTATATATACCTATAAATTAATTGAAAGTAAAAAGTAAAAAGATTATGAATAAAATATTTTAAAGATGTGGTAATGAGTGTTAAAAAAATATATAATTCTTTTTATTATATATATTCACTTCATATTTATCATATGTTTAGAGGGATCAAGTTTTTAAAGGTGAATTGATTTTTTTTAATTAAAAAAAATAAAAGAAAAAATGTTTAAGGGATTTGATCACTTTAAACTAGTGATAAAAATATCATAATTCATATATATATATAGATAAAGTTTTTTTAACTAATCCATTTATCATTGATTAATATAGTTATTATCAACGAGACATTACTATATAGAAATATTTCAATATAGGGATTTATCATATGTTTTTTTGATGAACTTAACCAATTTATCAAGGGATTTTTTTAGTTAATTGGTAGATTTTCCTGTAACAAAATTACTACTACACTAAGAAAAACATTCTTTGAATTCTATCTTTTCTCAAGTTGTTTTTCCATAGTCTTTTCCTATATGGACCATCTGTTATATTTGAATGGTGTCATTGGTTCATTATTTATCTTAGGTTTTATGGTGTCATTGGTTCATTATTTATCTCAGGTTTTATGAGCACATGAAAATGCTCACATGTTTTTTGGAAAAACATGCAATCGTATCTTGTATATGACACAAATATTATTTTTTTTTCCTTTGATTCTCTAGCTAAAAGCTATTTTGTTTTACTAATTTTGTTTTCTATTATATACAAAATATGGATTTATAACGAAATTTTGGGGGTTCTATGATTAAGGAAACCATAACTCTGTCCCATTGATGCTAAGAGGAGTTTCCATACCAAGTCAAAATAGTATTTGATACCCAACAGTAAACTACTATATCAAAGTCTATCAGAGTTATTTATTAGACAATCCTATAAGAGTTCATATAACTATATAACCAAAATAGTAACCACATTGAAACTCGTTAACCATGACGGGGCCTTCACTCAATGAACCTGTGACATAGCGCCTGTGCTCATGGGGTATTAAAGAATACCCCAAATTTAACTAGATATTGATAAATAACTCCCAAAATCCTTTTGTTTACCCCACTCCCAATACATATTTCCAATAAACTAAACCCCTATTTTAACTAGCTACCCATTTTTATACCCCTTAATACCTATAAACCCTTTGATACCCCACATCCCCCCAATACCTACAATATATTGACCTTATTTTTCACAATTAAAAATTCCTTTTATGAACGAACGTGATAAGATATTGGTCAACAAGGTGAAGCCCCCATGTTAACCATCAATTTGAGCCTAGGCATCACCTTCCATTTTATGTGCAATGGAATTAGAAGGTTCATTGTCCATATCAATTGGGTTTTTCATAGTTCCCAAAGAGTTGGATGATGCCCCCTCTTGTTGTTGATTGACTCCATGCTCTCTTGTACGGAAAACATTGAATTTTATTCCAAATTTTGATTGACATAACAACTCAAATTTTCCTTCAAAGATGTGAATGGCATGCTGGATGCTATGTTTCTCATCCATAGTTGATTCCATGTATTGTCCCAAAATAGATTTAACAATCCAATATGTCTCGACTATTTTCAAATATTTTGTATATCTTGTCCTTGAGTAGTATAGGTTGGTGACCTAATCCTAAATCTTCTTCAGAACCTAGTTCTATGAGGTTGTCAGTCTCTAATCCCTCACCATTATATCCACCTCCTAGGATTCTCATTTCATTTTGTCCAAACAGTGAACCCGAAACCGATTGATGACTTCATAAGCCTCCTGAGTTGCATGAGTAGGGGCGATTGAGCTGCAGGGAGAAGAGGCTCACTCGATATTCTTTGTCCCCTATCTTCTCCCTCTTCTCCTCTTGTTGCTACCCTTCACCATCCCTCCCCTTTAAATACCATCATGATCATTGATCCTCATGCAAACCGAGCTACTTAAACACTTGACGTCTACCACCCAGAGACTATTGAGAGCCACCTCCTTCCTCCTCAAACAAAAAATTCCCCTACTTCCCGATAATTGAATCTCGAATATAAATCTCAGGGGGATGTACCAACACAGACTCATAAACCCTTAACTCCCCCTGCACCCTGAAATACCCAAAAAACCAAAGTATAAACTGATGAAATCACTTCTCGAACCAACATAATCACTCATCATGTTTGACACTATACCACAAACTCTAGACCCCTAGGGTAAATTTAGCAGCAAAGCTCCATATCTCAGTAGAGGAAACATTCATCATTAGAAGATAATAATGTTGATCTTGACCTACAGCTCAAAAACCATTGCATTTCTACTCTTATCAACATGACTTATCAAGGTTGTCATAATACTCCCCTTCTTAAAATTCCCACTCATCTTGGTCATTTTCTCTATCCTTCCTCTAGCTTGAGGCCCTCTTGTCTTAATGATCACCATCATATTTCAATGATGGAATTAGAAAGGACAAATACCTTGCTCTCTTTCCCAAGTTGCACCTTTTTCCTAACATTCGCAGCCTTAAGAGACTCTATTTCTCTCGCTATGAAGTGTGGCAGAATCATTGCATGAATCCCCACATGGGTGCCCTCTGCCCCATCCGTTGTAACCCCATTCGAGGTTCGGGCCGAAAGATATTGATCCTAGATAGTGAACATATTTTTATTCGATCAGATAACATTTCTTTAGGGTTTTTTTATTTTTATTTAGTGTCTCATATCTTTAGTGTCCTCATCAAGTTGTACCAAAATGCAAATTCAAAATATTGTAGTTATTTTGTCCTGTTTTTGTCTTTTAGAGAGGCACTCACTACTTTTATATGTAAAATACATAAGTTCTTGCCACTTTCATATGTCAAATCCTTGAACAAACCCTTATGATCACTAATTTTTCTCAGAAAACCACAAGCAAACCTCTAGGATGCAATAAACACTCAAAATTTATAAAATTAAAGTTTTCTTAAATAAAGTTTTATTAACCCATCCATAATAATTAGCTTCATTTTAAAATTATTAAATACTAATATTAACACTTTCTGTTTAGTGTATACATACGTACATTAATCTCAAATGAAAAAGTTAACAAAAAAAAAAAATATTACAAAAGTTACAAACAAAATTTAACAATCAAATGATACATCCCTTGATTTTATAGATATGCACATAGCAATGTAAGTAAAGTAAAGATACTAATAGAAAATCATATCTAATAACTAATTAATTGATAAATAAAGCTATAACCTACATTATTAGTCCCTGCTAAAGGTGTAGAGGGACTATAGTGATCGATAATTTATTGACTGACTTCATATTAATATGTCATTTGACTATACCTATTTGCATCATCTCTCTATTGTTCGAACTAGAGAACTAATTTTTTTTTTTATATATAATAAAAAAACCTTATATGTCATCATGTCATTGGAGAACATATTTGAAGTGTTATTGCCAGCTTTGCTATTCCCAATGTTTTAAATGTTTAGATATCCAATGTTTTGAGCATCGACGTTCTTTTTAATTTTTTTTATTATTTCTATTTTTATTGAAATGTTTACATACCGAAAGTTTTGAGCATTGACACTCTTTTTGAGGTACTTGAGTAGGCCTGACAACTTAAATGTTTACATAGTGTGAGGCCCTTAAACAGGCCTAGAAGACTTCATATTGATATGTCCTTTGACTATAAATATTCGCATCATCTCTCTATTGTTCGAACTAGAGTACTAATTTTTTTGTTTTTTTTTTTATATAATAAAAAATCTTATATGTCATCATCTCATTGGAGAACATATTTGAAGTCTTATTTCTAGATTCACTATTCCCAATGTTTTAAATGTTTAGATATCCAAATTTTTTAGCATCGATGCTCTTTTTAATTTTTTTTTATTATTTCTATTTTTATTGAAATGTTTACATACCGAAAGTTTTGAGCATTGCCACTCTTTTTGAGGTACTTGAATAGGCCTGACAACTTAAATGTTCACATAGTGTGAGGCCCTTAAACATGACTGACAACCTTAAATGTTTACTTAAATAGGCCTGTCACAGTACATTTTTCCTCAAATTTTTCCATACAATGTTGCAGTGAATTTGGCTGATATTATTGTCCACCACCACTCACATAGACATCATATGTTTCATACTTCTTCTATTCTTGGAATGCAATTTAGTCAACATTGAAGATACATATATTGTTTATTGGTTCACTAGTTGTTTCTTCTTCTCTAGTTCGTTGGTTTGTCAGTTGTTTCTTGTTGTTGTTTGGTTCAACATTGCAAGGTTGAGGTCTTGCACCTGCAGTTTGACCTGTCGGTGCTTGCTGCTTGCTTTTGGTTTCTTCAACTTTGCGAGGTTGGAATCCTGCACCCACAATTGGAGCTGTTTTTTTCACTTTACACAGTTCAAGTCCTACACCCACAATTGGACCTATGATTTTTTCGTTCATCATCGACGAGTAAGTTTCAATACCATAGTTTCATTCATATTTGTTCTTTGTTGTTTACTATTTACAGTTTGCAAGTAAGAATTTTTAAGTATTTCCACTTGCATGGTTATCATATGTTTCATATTTCGTCTATGCTTGGAATTCAATTTAGTCACCATTGAAGATACATATATTCTTTATTGGTTCAATGGTTGTTGCTTGTTCACTGGTTCGTTGGTTGTTGCTTCTTGTTGTTTGGTTCAATTTTGTAGGGTTGATGTCTTGCACCTGCAATTGGACTTGTTCGTGTTTTCTCATTGGTTTGATTCTTATTTCTTGCTTTTGTTTACTTCAACTTTTCAAGGTTGGGGTCCTGCAGCGGTAGTTGGATCTATTTTTTCACTTTGCAGGGTTCAAGACCTGCACCCACAATTGGTCCTTCGATTTTGTTGTTCATCATTGACGAGTAAGTTTCAATACCATAATTTCATTCATTTTTATTGTTTATTGTTTGTTGTTTTCAATTTGAAAGTAAGAATGTTTAAGTATTTATTCATCATTCTTATCCTGCAGACTTTCCATAGAGGTTGGCATATCTTTTTCTCATGCTATTAAATTTTCCTGCAATTGTTTCCCCAAGCTCTGTACCATATGCATGTCAATGTCGTCTGCACAACCTCATCTATCATTTTTCTAGCATTACAAATCTTGGTCCTTTGCCGTATGTGACGAACTGGAAATATAACACCTCCATTGAATAAGGAATTCTTTAGCCTTCTCACCTTGCCCTCGATGATATTCCCAGCTTGCTCTGGAATGAGTATCTAGCTTTCCCGTACGAGAATCGAACTCCTATCTTTCACATGAAAAATATGATGGCACACTTGTTGCCTTTCCAGGATGTTTTGGTAGAAGAAACATGTAGGTAGGTGTAGAAGGGACAGGTATGGTACAATGGTGGCTACGATACAATAAAATTGCACACCATTGGCAGGCATTATCCATCTTTGTCGGTGGCATATTTTAGTAAGTTATAAAGAAAAAATTTCTAAGACCTGGAATGTAAATCCTGGGTAGTTCTAGGACCTTTTATTACACATTGCAAGGTTGAAATCTTGCACTTGCAATTGGAACTGTTATTCTTCCATTCATCATTGACGAGTAAGTTTTGATACCATAGTTTAATTCATATTCCTTCTTTACTATTTACTATTTATAGTTTGAAAATAAGAATATTTAGGTATTTATTCATCACTCTTATGCTTCAGACTTTCCATAGAGGTTGGCATATCTTTCCCTCCCGCTCTTAAATTTTTCTCCAATTTTTTCTCCAAACTCTGAACCATACCTAGATGCCTTTGCAAAATGTTCTTTTATAAGAAAAAGATGTTGAGATGGTGCTAGCAAGAGTAGTTTTCCATGGACTGCAAATTGCAATACTCAATTTCTATTCCACTCTGCGTGCAACACTGATAACATAATGAATGTTTTTTCAAATGCATTACACCATTTACATATGAACGAAACCATTATCATTCTAGGAGACTTCAGTGTTGACATGCCACAAAATAGTTCCATAATGAAAGAATTGGAAAAATACATGTGCAATTACAATCTCTTCTTTCTTTTGGTTAAGATAAAGCATCTACAAAACACACTTATTGGCCATATATGGTCAAATGTTCCCATATCAAAATACACCCTCTTTATCTTATACACAAACTGGTATTACCATGATACAATTTCTCTCGTACTTGAATTATGAAATATACATCAAACATATTACAAATTTATATTTCCATGTCTCAAAGCATATCTGGATACTTTGTTGCACAAAACCAAATCATTCAGCTAGGACCATTCAATTTCTTAATATTATATGTCTTGTAATATATTTTGGCCAAGAAAAATTCTATATAACCACAACCATGGATCAAGAAAAACAAAGGTTCATGCTTCTAAATCTATATTTTATTCTATTCCTTTGATTCTCATTTACTATATGTACATATTACTTTATTTCCCTTACATACCATCTTACATTCATGTTCATTGCATTTTGTGCATTCCCACATTGAAACAAATAGAATAAATAAAGAAGAGGAAGGAATCTTAACCACAAATGTAGAAGACGAAATACAAAGGTGCATGCTTCTTGTAACATCCCTGACCACCAAACCTCTGTCAGGAAACGCTACCTAAGAACTCTATCTTTTAATTCTCTTTTCTGATACCATTTTGTAACGTCCCCAACCACCACAGAGAGCAATAAATGCCATAGAGGAAACATCTCTAATACACACACACACACACACACACACACATACACATATTCATGCGGAAGAGGCAGTAATACATACATGCAATAAACACAGACAATTATGATAACATTATAACACATGTACAAGATACACATCATAGAGAGAACAATGATTTGGTACTTATCTTTTAATATATGACCACCAACTGCATGAATACCTTCCACGAACCACCCAGCCTTAGACCACATTTCTCATCATGCTCAACAATGGGTCACCCTCGAGCCAAGACTAAACTCCACCCAGGGAAAAATAATCCTAGACTAGGTCGAGGCTACGAGAAACTGCACAGTGCAAATGGAAGGATTCTCTCCAAGGAGCCTACTTATGCCCACTTCTCATGGACTATCATTCCCCACATTCTCGTCCCACCTCGGGAATATACACCTTCACTGTTCCACGGTCCATCAGCTACTCCACTTTCCTTCCAGGGCTTCAACAATAGGTCGGATCAAGAATTTTCAAAGCTCCGTAGTGGTTGTTGGACTCCCTCCAGGAGAAATCACTTCCCCAACAAACTCTCTCACCTGGAGAGATTTTCTCACAGGGATGGCAACCTGTTTCTTCAACCACGGGCTTGAAAACCTGCCTCGTCAACCATAACAACCAAAATCGGGTAAGGCAAGGGGACGACTCAACAAAAATTATAGAGGTTCACAATGGCGGAAATGGCTCTAGTTGCGAGCTTTTTCAGTGCATGCGTGAACTACACAAGGGATGGTTGGAATGTTGTGGATGAACTCATGGGAAACTAAATGGTCAGACTGGTCAGAATGTTGAGAATGAGCTAGGAAAATGGTGAGAATGGTCAGTATGCATAATCGTGAGAGAGCCAACTAGTCAGAGTGAACTGCTCAGGAAGGTGGCTAGAATGGTTTGTGAACCCAAACAATGGTGGAATTTCCCACATAAAATTGCATGTGTCATGGGTGACACTTGGTTCTCCATGAGCATGTTCCTCTCCACTTGGATTTTTTTCCTCTCCCCAAAGGAACTTAGGATAATTGGGTTTATTTCCCAACTTTAGTATTTTTTAGGAATACATTATAATATTTCCTTGGGTTAAGCCCTCAAGCTTAGCCCCTCTTTCCTAGCCTCTCAGCCCCATTCCTTTCCCTACCCAATGGAGCTTATTCCCCCATAACTCTTTCTTCATGGTTGATCTACACACAATGATGTATTTTATTAATATTCTGCATAATTACATATACAAAATCAGGCCCACTGGCCTTAACATCTAGGATCTCTGGCCTAATAAAAACATAAGCCTACCATCTTATAATTACTTGGATCAACAACCTATAAACATCATTACATTTCACAAGGACTCAGACTTGGGGTATTACAATCCCCTCACCTTATTTTTTCAATGTCCTCAGTGAAACTCATTTACATAACATCAACAAGATTTTCAAAATCTTCAAAAAGATGTGTGTATTCTGCCCGCATAGCATATTCATGCTCCCGTGTTGCATCCTCATGACTGTACCAGGTCCATTGGACCTTTACAAGCCATATGGCTTGATTCCAGAGTTGTTTGATTTTCTAGTCCATAATGCGTATTGGATGCACTTGAAAACTGCTTTTTTGCTCCACCTGAATCACATTCCAATCAGTAACATGATTAGAATCAGGTATATATTTCTTAAGAAAATACACATGAAATACATTATGTATAGACATAGATGTAGGGAATGCAAGCATATAAGGTACTGGACCAATCCTCTCTAGGATTTCAAATGGTATGCAATATCTGGCTACCAACTTGGAACAACTTCCCAGCTTCAGGGAACTTTCGTTGGCTTTCACCTTCAGGAAAACATGATCACCCACTTTAATTTCCCTATGAGTTTTGTTCTTGTCAGTATAGATTTTCTTCCTGTCTTGGGAAACCTTCAAGTTTTGTTTAATCTTCATCATTTTCTCTTCCATTTCCTTAAGCAACTATGGCCCAATTATTTCTCTATCAGCTGGGTTGTCCCAACTTACTGGAGTGTTGCACTTTCTTCCATAAAGTGCTTCAAACGGGCTCATCTTCAATGATGCTTGATATCCATTGTTGTAGGAAAATTCTACCAACTGTAGATAATATTCCCATTTAGATGGTTTTTCCATCACATGCATCCTTAGAATATCCACTATCACTTGGTTCACCCTTTCCATTTTCCCATCAGACTCAGGATGATAGGTTGTGGTGAAGTTTAGATTTGTTCTGAACCATTTGAATAACCCCTTCCAAAACTTTGAGGTAAACCTTGGGTCTCTGTCAGACACAATTGTCTTTGGCATGCCATGAAATCGTACTAATTCCCTCATGTAAATATCAACAATGCTAGTTTCCTTGTGAGTATTCTTTAATGTGATCAAATGGGAAGCTTTTGTAAGCTTGTCCACTACCACCATGATTGCACCATGTTGTTTGCTTGTTCTGGGAAATCTTGTGATGAAATCCATTGTCACCACTTCCCACTTCCACTGAGGAATGGGTAATGGCTGCAACAACCTAGCTAGGTGTCTATGCTCATATTTGACCCTTTGACACTCCAAGCATTTGGCTATGTACCCTACAATTTATTTCTTCATGCCTGGCCAATAATATTGGCTCTTGATTTTTGAAACTATTTTCTGATATCCAGGGTGTCCCGCATAAGGTACATTATGCATCTCTTTTAAAATCCCACTCCTCAATTCATGAGAATTTGGTACATAAATTTTGTTTCTATACAAGAGAATTCCATCAATTCCCAATTCATAATTTTCATCTTTCTTCTGCATTTTACCTTGCTGCAATTGTTTTACCAATTCCACGTACTACAAATCAACTTTTGTAGCCTCATAAATTATGCCTTTCAGATCCATATGATACATGTTAATGGCTATAGCATCAAGTTCATGCACTCTCCTACTGATTGCATCAACCACTTTGTTCTCCTTTCCTCTGATGTTCTTAATATCAAAGTCATACTCATAGAGAAATTCCAACCATCTACTCTACCTAGCATTCAAAGTGGGTTGATCAAACAAATATTTCAGACCATTATGGTCTATCCTTAGCTCAAACCTCTTTCCCATGAGGTAGTGCCTCCACTTCTTCAAAGCATTCACTATGGCTTCCAACTCCAAATCATGAGTGGCATAGATCCTTTCATGTTCTTTCAATTTTTTAGACTCAAAACATATCACAAATTCTTTATGACTAAGGATTCCACCAAGTCCTTCTTTTCATGCACCTGTGAAAACCATGGAATCTTCATCTGGAGCTGCAATATTCATAATTGGAGCACTGGTTAACAAATGATTCAATTATCTCTTTTCACATTCTTTTGTCCATTGAAACTTCTTCCCCTTCCTTTGCAAGGAAGTGATGGGGTGAGATATTCTCGAAAACCCTGTAATGAACCTTTTCTAGTAGCCAGCTAGATTGATGAAGGATCTAAATTCTGTCACATTCTTAGGTGCTTTCTACCCTTTAATGGCCTCAATATTTTTAGGGTCTTCTACTATCCCTTCTTCAGATATGATATGCCCCAAATAGTGAATTATGTTTTGATAAAATGAGCACTTGCTTAATTTGGAATACAACTGATGTTCTCTTAGCACTTGCAAAACCATCCTGAAATGATGCTCATGCTCTTCTTCCAACTTGGAATATTCAAGGATGTCATCCAGAAAGACAATGACAAACTTGTCTAACTGTTCTCGGAAAATGCCATTCATTAAGCACATAAAAACAACTGGTGCATTTGATAACCCAAATGGCACCACTGTGAACTCGTAATGATTGTACCTTGTCATGAGGGCAGTCTTGTTGACATATTCATCTCTGATATTTACTTGATGATATCCTAACTTGAGATCAATCTTTGAGAATATATTTTCATCTTTCAACTGATCAAAGAGATCATCGATCCTTGGCAAAGGATACTTGTTCTTTATAGTCACTTTGTTCAACTATCTAAAATCAATGCACAATCTCAATGTCACATCTTTCTTCTTCATGAAAAATATTGGTGAACCCCAAGGTGACACACTTGGGAGTATACACCCTTTCTTCAGAAGCTATTCAAGATGAATTTGCAACTCCTTCAACTTTGGTGTACTCATTTTGTAAGGAGTCTTTGATATTGGAGATGCTCCAAGAATTAAATTAATAGATAAATCAATATCTCTCTCTGGGGGTAGTCTTGATATATCTTTGAACACATCTTCAAAATATTCCAGAATTGCATGATCGCCCGGATTTGGCACCTTATCCTTAGATGCTTCTTCCGTATGGGCTGAAAATATTTGACAGCCTTTCCTGTAACACTTCTTTAGTTGTATTGCTTAGATTTCCCAGATATTAACTACCCTGGGAATTCCTTGGACTGTTCTATGATTTCCTTCCTCATCCAAGCAAGTGAATTCCTTTTTATGGCAGTCTGATATGGCATTGTGTTGGTCCAAGAAATTCATACCAATTAGGAAATCATATGATCCCAAAGGAAAAATGTTCAAATTTTCCTTGGTACTTAGTCCATTCATGCCCATTGGACATGATTTAACCAACTCAACAACTTTCCTCTTGGCTCCTATAGCCAGTTGTACCAGCCAATATTTCTCATGCTTGCTTCTTGGTAATTGAAATATTTCCACAACTTTAGGATCTATATAGTTATGACTAGCCCCTGAGTCAATTAAAATAGTAAAGGCATGGTTATTAATCATACCTTCAACTTCAATCATGTGTGATTGAAAATCATCTTGCTTTTTTTCCATGGATTCATATATCCTTTGAACACTTCTTTTCACGTCCTCCACTATTTCTGCTTTCTCGACATTGTGGACAACTCTCACCTTGTCATTTTTGTGAGGAAACTCTCTATAATTGTGGTCTCCTTTACAACCCCAACATTGAATGGGTTACTACCTTGAACTTTTCCCACCTACTGATCCAAGTGGATATCGGTGGCCACAAACCTTTTCCGACTGGCTCAAAACCGTTTTCTAGCAATTTTGGCAATTTACTATTTTTAGCAGGTTTTAACTTCTGGGGCCATTTTGAGGGCCTAAATGATTTTTTTTTCTAGATATAGGTTCTCAATGATATCCAAATACATAATTGAGCCCCTAAAATGAATCTCCTCAATAATACCTTTCCAACGAGCTATCATACGCCTAAAACGAAGATCGTATGCAAAAGTTACGACCCCGGGAAGTTGATGTACTAACTTACCCAATCGGGGCCCACATGACTTTTGGTGCTTCATCTCCTAGGGTTAGGTTTTTGGATGTATAGGGTTTTTGGCATTCCTGTTTATTGTAAAAATTCCTTCAGAGCCTCATTGTAATCATATTCTTGCGAATTCAAGTAGCCATCACATCTCTTCTCATAGATAAGATGCCACCATTCTAGCGAGTCTTTCACTCTATATTTTTACAGTCTCTGTACATTTCTTTCATTAATAGAAATCATGTATTATTGTATATCTGTGTTTATGGTTTCATCTCTGATACATTTCTATTATATTATTGAATATCTGTGATATCTCTGTGCATTTCTTTATTATATCTTCGATCTCATTTCGTGCCGAAAATAATCCGGATCACCTACCTCAGCCATTCTATGCTCTCTAAAAGATGGATTTCCTTTAGGAATATTTCTAAAAAATGGAGGCTTGTTTCCTTTATGCCTATGTTCCTTCTTGAACTTCTTGTTGTCCTCCTAATCCTTCTAGAAAGTAGGATTTCCTTTTTGTTGATCATATAAGCATTTTTATCTCCTTATAGTTTCTTCCAGAGTCTTGGGATCATCATATAGGATTTTATCACTGATGAAAGATGGAAGCGCACTCAGGTACCTCTGAATAGTCATTGTATCATCCTTGAAGAAGGAGACATACTTCAATAGCTCTAATAATATCCTTTCATATTCATCAATAGCCATTCTTCATAGTTTAAGTTCAAATAACTCTTTCATCTTTCTATCATAATACCTCTTGGTCAAGTATTTCTTCTCAAAATGCCTCTTGAAATCCTTCCAAGTCACATTTTTTTCCCTGAGGTGTTGTACTTTCACCATTTGATCCCACCACATGGATGCCTTTCCTTTAATATGGTAGATGGAAATTATTCTCTCTGCATGAGAAGAATAGTTATGCAATTGGAAGTACTTCCTCATGCCTAGCAGCCATGTATCATCATCTTCATCCTTCTTATGCTCTCCATCAAAAGTAGGAGGTTTGATCTTATTCATTTCTCCTCTCAACTCATCCACCCCAGACCTCCTATGTTTCCTTCTAGGGGATGAACTTGAGATATTGTGTGCTCTCCTATGGGAATGTTTTTGGGAGTGATGGTGATGTTTGCTACCACTCCTTGATTTTCCTTTCTTCTCAGGGGTCCTGTGACTTCCTAACTTGTTGGGGCCACTCTCCCTATCCAAGTTCTTTTCAATTATTTATAGGCTTTGAATTAACTTTATTTTGAAGTCTTCCTGATGTTCCTTGGCCTTCATAAGCCTCTCATTATCAAAATTGTGGCTCTGGACATCTGTCTACAATTTTCTGAGGGTCTCAACCAGATTTGTGTCGTCGTCCCTTTCTCCTCCATTTCCATTGCAGTTGGTTCCTTCCATATCCAACTGGACATTCAACCCTATGTTTTCATATTCTTGGATGAATACTACCTGAGTATCATCCATCACTTATGTACTTTGTGATGAATCTGATATAATAACTGTTAATTTTGCAAAAACAATGTGCAGCTAACAAAACTTTGTCAGACTAACTGTTCTTAGTAATCTCATGGAAACATGAACCATTCTGATTCATTAATATATCATACTTATTTTCTTTTATTTTCTTGCGAAATTGATTATTCCGATCCAATTTCTAGGTGAACAGTTATCTTCTACTGTTCAATACCTTTCCAATGGCTCCTTCCATGCTCAATTATGAATCATGAGTAGGAAGTTATGGCCACTTGAATAATTTGTCCCTTTTCTATTATTTAAACAAAATTTTTGGGCACTAGCCCTTTCCTTTCATTCTTTAACTGCATGTGACCATCACTATGACCAAGTACTAATAATTGGGTGATTACTCTACACTCTGGAGTTTCAAGCTTCAGGTGTTTTCAACTCACCACAATGCCAATCTCTCGAACCTCGAGCTCACAAAGTTCACCATCGACGTGAGAGGGATCAACGGTCCCCTCTCTCTACCCAAATCAACGACCACAATTAGCTTCAGGACTCCGTGCTTTAGGTTTCCAAATCCTTCAATGCCACAAACCTCTGGAGTGTCATATCTTCTGACACGCGTCCACAACTGTCAATGGTCATGATGAACTCTGACGCTTCAGTATTTGAGAGTTCTCAACCCACGTGACCCCACTTTCCTCTGAAGTGGCTAACCTATCAAATGAAGGATCTGGCATAATGCATCCCCTGTGACCATCAAGGACCTCACTAGCCATGCTCAATAAGAGTGCCACATGTTGAAAAATTAGAAGCGGACGCGTGGCCTAGTATGATGGGTAGCACGTGTCACACTCTAAGTGGAATTTCTATTCTCCAAAGGTTATTAACTCACTGACACATGACACACATCCCATGTGTCCACGTCATTCCTGGTGATTTCATCATGTCACGTCATGTTGGTGCTTCAAAACTGCGATACTTCGGGCTTCGAAAGTGTTACAAATTATTTTCGTCATCCCTATGACCATTAATGATGTAAGCCTATTTGTTGCCTTCAGAGGGGTCAGTGGCTTGAATTCCTAAAGAAATAAGGGAGAAGAACTTTCCCCGAGAGAAGAAGTTGTATTTTCCTTTGTAAAAACCTTGTTAAGGAGGATTTTCACAAGTTGCTATATACACAGGGTGCGGAAATGCCTGATTTATGCAAGTTTCACTATAGCTAGGTCGCGGAGTTTCCGCAGGATGCACTATATCTAGGGTGCAACGACCTCCTGTACATGGGGAAAATGAGCATCTTCTCGATGCTTCTAGAAGGAGAAGATTCTATGGTGAGGTGGCCTCCGAACGATTTGGATCTTACTCGCTTTCATGATTTAGTGGGATCATTCTAACCTCCTTACCTTATCCTCTTCAACTTATAAAAGGAGAGGATCTCTCATGGAGAAAGTTAGTTGTATTGATCTTGGAAAATTTATATTGGCTTTGATCTTTGATTTGTCAAGATAGATTGTGAGTAGCTATCAGATCCATGGTCTCAGAATCCTTGGAGAAAGAAGTGTGTGGGAAGAAAGGAACTATTGGAAGGAACCTGGCGACATCAAGACATCTGGTTTTGTCTTTCTTCCACATTATATAATATAGTGGCATGTTTATTTCCCATAAAATCATTAGCATTTTATTACATGACTCCTTGATCACATGTTTAGGTTTTCATTGAATCTACTATTGTTGCTTTCACTTTGGTTGTTTTGAGTCATTGTTGATTTGATCTCACAAGAGCATCGGAGTGAAGCAGGGACAACAAACATATAAGGAAGCAATATCTAAAGGTACATCATCCATTCCTTCTTTGGTAGTAAATTCAATGATTGTAACTTAGGGAAAGCGTCATGTCCTATCTTATTTTGTTCTAGATCCAGGTGGATCTAGGGATATTAGTTTATGTCCGCATTCACCGATTTATCCTACAACGGGAATTGTTTACTTTCACAAGCTCCTTAACTTTTGAATGCCATACTTCCGCACTACTTTATCTTCTGGGATCCACATAGTACATTTTTCATCATATAAGGTGGTGACACATGGCCCCACGTGTCATATTTCTTTTGGTCCAACAAGGTCATTAAATTTTCATTCCAACTGACATGTGGTAGGAATAAGGAAGTCCACATCACCCTAGGTTACGTCATCATTCCACATCACTTTGGGACTTTAGGCTTTGGGACTTCAGAGAGTTCACCTTAGCACAACCCCATTTAT
Source organism: Picea sitchensis (assembly GCA_010110895.2). NCBI lineage: Eukaryota > Viridiplantae > Streptophyta > Pinopsida > Pinales > Pinaceae > Picea > Picea sitchensis. Next base: position 68,147 of record SNQJ01S0022539.1, read on the forward strand.
GTCGAACAAGATGATCTATTGACACGTGTCTCCTTCAATGAACAGTCCAGATTAACTTCGGACTTCGAAACTTCGGGCTTCTACCCTTTCTTCTCTATAACATGGAAAATTTGTCGAAGTCGCAAAGTTAGAAGTACTTAGAGGTTAATCCTCATGCACCTTTCTCCATATCTAACGATTGTTAAAGATCTTTCTTCTCCCTTACAGATCCCATGATCCAATTTCAACCTTGTGGTTCCAAATCCATGGTTACTGCATTCTCTTTTCTCTTCTTTATTAGTTGAACCTCTATACCTCCTGAGATTCCAAACATGGCCAAGGTCTTCTCTTGACACTCTGGAATGCTCTGAAATTCAAATTTTGTCCCTCTCGAAAACAATTTTCTCTAAGATTTTGATTCCATAACCACTTATACGACCTAATTCAGGCTCAGTGTCGAAAACTGGGTTTTGAACTTCAATTTTGTCCATTTCGACAATAATTCCTTTCCGAAAACGTTTTCTTAATTTCCACTTTCCTAGCCCATCTAGGCTCAGTGTTGAAACCATGGCTTTGATACTATTTTGTAAAGTCCCTGGCAACAGAATCTATGTTTGAAAATGCTACCTAACGAATGTATCTTTTAATTCTATGTTCTTACACCATTTTGTAACATCCCCAACCACCACATAGGCAGAGCAACACCACAGAGGAAACATATCTGATATACATACATATATATGTGTGTGTGTGTGTTTGTGTGATGAAATTTTAAACAAACATAACATTCTATTCAGACACATATTCATGCGGAAGCGATAGTAATACATACATGCAATAAACACACACAATTCTAATAACATTATAACACATGTACAAGATACACATCACACAAAGAATATAGATTTGGTACTTATATTTTAATAGATGACAACCAACTATGTGCAGACATTCCACGAACCACCCAGCCTTAGACCACACTGCTTATCATGCTCAGCAGTGGGTCACCCCTAAGATGGGACTAAACTCCACCAGGGGAAAAGGAATCCTAGACTAGGCTGAGGCTATGGGAAACTACATAGTGAAACTAGAAGTATTCTCTCCAAAGAGCCTATTTATGCCCAATGCTTATGGAATCTCATTCCCCACATGCATGTCCCACCCCAGGAATATGAACCTTCACTATTCCACAGTCCATCGGCTACTCCACTTTGCTTTCAAGGCTTCAACAACAGGTCGAACTAGGAATTCTCAGAACTTCATAGTAGTTGTTGGACTCCCTCCAAGAGAAATCAATTCCCCAACAAACTCTCTCACCTAGAGAGAGTTTCTCACAGCCCTGAAAACCTACTTCTTTAACCACGGGTCTGACAACCCACCTCTTCAACCACAACAACCAAATCGGGTAAGGTAAGGGGACAACTCAACAAAAATTATAGATGTTGACAATGTCAGAAATGGCTTTGGTTTCAAGCTTGTTCAGTGCATGCATGAACTACACAAGGGATGGACGAAATGCCAAGGATGAACTCATGTGAAACTAAATGGCCAGACTGTTCAGAATGCTGAGAGCAAGCTAGGAAAATGGTCAGAATGGTCAGTATGTAGAATCATGAGAGAGACAACTGGTCAGAGCGAACTGCTTAGGAAGGTGTCCAGAATGGTTCATGAACCCCAACAATGGTGGAAATTCCCACATAAAACTACATGTGTCCTAGGTGACACTTGGCTCTCTAGGATAACGTTCCTCTCCACTTGGAGTTTGTTCCTATACCCTAAGGAACTTAGGATAAATGGGTTTATTTCCCAACTTTAGTATTTTTCAGGAATACATTATAATATTCCCTTGAGTTAATCCCCTAATATTAGCCCCTCTTTCCTAGCCTCTCAACCCCATTCCTTTCCCTATTGAGTGGAGCTTAGTCCATCATAATTCTTTCTTCATGGTCGATATACATGAAATGATGCATTTTATTAATAATCTGCATAATTACATCTACAAAATCAGGCCCACTGGCCTTAGCATCTTGGATCGTTGGCCTAATAAACACATAATCGTACCAGCTTATAATTACTTGGCTCACTAGCCTATAAACATCATTAGATTTCACAAGGGATCATCCTTGGGGTATTACACTTCTACTCTTATTTCATATTCCATTGTTTTGGATTTCATTTATTGTCTGTATATTTATTCTACTTCTTTGCACCTAATTTATTGCATGTCGATACTACATATGTTCCTACATAATAACTTATCTTCATGTCAATTGTATTTTTTGTGTTGTTACATTGAAATAAATAGAACTTCATTTATTATTTTACATGTCTTTCTACATACCAACTTACCTTCATGTCCATTGTATTTTCTACATTTCTACATTGAAAGAAACAGATTAGTTGGACAAGAAGATCAATTCTTATAGGCCACATTAGAGGAAGTTGAAGTACAATCTTTGAAAAGGTATACCAATTGTGATAGTAAATCAAACACAAAAAATGAGTAGGTGGATAAAATAGTGGACTAGAAAATGATGATTTGGAAACAATGGGCATTTGTTGAGACTTCCCGCTTCCAAAACTTGCCCCCCCCCCTTTCTATTTTCCCACTCTCTATTATCCCATTTTTTTCCCTCTGGTATACTTAACTAAATTCCCCTTTCTTTTCCCCCCTCTACTTTCCCTTTCTGGTCGCTTTACTTAGTCATTTTTCTGAAAATGTCTAGGTGTGTAGGTTGGTGAACTCACAGGTTCACAATTCTACTAATGATTTTATATCACAAGTCTGACTGACCGCTTCCTCATTCCATACTTGGCCACTTTCTCGATTGCAGGCTCCCGGGCCAGCGGGCTCAAAATTGCGTTTCTATTGTTCTGTGTCCTACAAACAACACCCGAAGTTCTGTGATATGCAAATTGACAAACGAACTCCTGGGCTAGCGGGTTCAATATTGCGCTTCTATTCTTTTGTGACTTACAAAAAAATTATAGGGTTCCGCGATAGATACATTGGCTATCAGACTCCCCCATCATGCCATGTTTTGTGTTACACATTTTTGCACTCAAAATTTTTGAGACATATAATTTGACTATCGGGTCCTCACATTTCCTGAGTATCTCTTGACGCCCTATTTTATACTTCATCTCTTTTGAGCTTGTATGTGACATATAGAACAATTATGAACAATATATAATGCATATGCTTATTTAGTCATTTTGATGTTCATGTACACATGCTTGTATCAGAAAAAGTTGGACGAGTGACATGGGCATGAGTAGTCAATCATCGCAAACATCAACAGAATGACAAGGCCAAAGGTAAAGATTCATACATTGTGCTCTTGCTATGTTTACCAAACAAATATCCCGAGCTATTTATTCATCTATTCCATGATAAATATGTTGATGCCATCTACAACACATGCTTTGCAGTTCACAAGAAGTATTGACGAGCACAAGTGAAATTCCCAACATAGTGCAAGCTCCGCAGACTAAGAGGTGTGGTTACAAAACTATGACCTGCATACTTCATCCAAGTTGTGTGTCTACTTGTACATTTATGCCAAAAAAAAAGAAAACAAAAAAATGATGCAGACTTCCATTCACATTACTTTTTTTGTTCAAAAAATGTCACCAGGTCTAAACTTATAACACCCAATATACTATCAATAGAAGGATTGAACAACCGCCGAACTTGGAAAGTGTTCATCGGGAACATAATGGTCATGTATAAAACCTACTTAGACAAGGAAAACAAAACTAGATGCATTGTGCATGCTGGCATGATAGACAAGAAAGCCATGATGACAATCACACTGACTATCCCTACAAAACTTGTCCAGAAACATGCAGAAAATATCTTACCAGGTAATGGGATATCCATTACAAATTTTAATATATTGTCAAAAACAGTATATGACCATGGTGATTGTGATCAGATTATATCACTCAATGAAACAAGTATTGTGGAAAAAATTCCCACAATTTATCCAGAATATTGTTTTGTACCAGACACAACAATCAACCAACTTACATAGAGCAACGACACTTACCCAATCAAAACCATTGGTGCAGTTGTCACACTCGCGAGAAAAGTTGGCTCACAACACATTTTCCATATAAAAGATGGAGAGTCAGACAACGACAAGGAAATGGTACCATTCTCCATATCCGGTTTTGTCCTTTACTTTCACATGCTCAAATATCTTAGTTATGTTATACAACTATCACACTGTTCCATGTTGCAGTTGCAATTGTTTGACACCTATTCAAATTTATTTTCCTCAATGGATCAACAATTGCATAAAGGGGAATTTCCACTTATGCTCTTCAAAAATATAACAAAGAAAAAATATGTTAAAGAAAGGATCTTTCACACAACCCAAGCAACATTTGTAACAAAATTGTGAAAAAACATAGTACATGATCTCAAGAAACTAACTAGCTCGACAACTGTTGTGCGTATACATCTACAATTATATCCACACTTCTCATAAAAATTTGCTTGAACAATTTTCTATAGATTTTTTGTTGTACAGTTGTATATAATATTGTACAATATATTAACTAATATGGTCATGTGCATAGGTTGAGGGTGTTTTGGTTGCAGTGAATGTGTACTCGACCCCCTTCGAGCCTATATGTGCCAAATGAAACTCTCCTACTTCTGCTTCTTCTTTCATAAATTATGGCACAATTGATTACGTATGATGGAGTAAAAAACTCCCTTATATATATAGGCATTGCCTCAATGCTTCTATCCAAACCCTCAACAACACAATTGTACATTGTACAATTAGACAACCTTTGTTACAATATGTGCATTTTGGGTTAGCAGAATTTCCATATGAAGTATACCTACAAAAAAATGAAAAGAATGTATACATTTTGTGCAACTTTTGCATCCATAGAAAATTTACATTAAATGAGGACAATGCAATGTTGCATATCAACAGAACCAAAAAAAATAAAAATCCATATCAAGCGTTGACAAGAAACAAGAAAAAGTCATTTGTATCTGTCCATGCTACCCAATAAGTATATGAATAGAGTTTTGAAGTGCCATGGAAAATTGAACTGGAAGCACATAAGATTGTTCAGTCCAGGAATGAGAAGCATGAGGACAAACCTCATACAAAGTATCCAACTGTGAATAAATTAGGTCCATCCTTTGATCCATCAAAATGGCTTGCTCCTCTGAATGAAACCATCAGGAATTTTCAATAATATTGCAAATTTGGCATTATTCAAACTCCATTAAGTTAAATGCTGACACTCTTTTCAAGAACTAGTAATGTTAGAACATCGTCAGGTAAACATAATCTTGGTTCATAGTACTATAAGAAGAAAATGATCATAGTGATCTTGGTTCATAGTAGTATAGTAATCGACAAATTTCTTGGTGCCCATTTGGGGATTTGGTTATAGATGGAATACAATGCCCAATCTCTACTGATTTTTTCCTATCTTCTGTTTGGAAGAATTTTGTTCATGTGCTTTCGTACTATAGTTCAAGGTTATGATGGGCCTGGTTTTTGAATTATGTCTAGATGATAGATTCAGGATCTTTGCAGTTTTTCTATGATCTTAAAGAATATACAAGACCTGCTTTTCCTTTTAATGTAAGCTATGTGAAGCAAATGTAATATGTAGTTCATTTTAGCACTTTTACTTGATCGATGAAATTACCAAAATTCTTCTTCATAAATATTTTGAAATAAAAGGATATATGCTAGGTGAAGTCCAATGGAACTATGATATCAACCAAAAAAAATTAAAATTAAAATTTGTTTTTGTTATACTTACGGTGAAGTTGAGAGTACAATAATTTTACTTGAACATCCCAAAATTGTTTTTTATGTAGCTTTTCGATGCTTCTCTTATGCAAACACATCCTCAAAAGTATAACCATGACTCACTTTCTCTATTCCTTGATTGAAGATCTTGTTCACCTTTATAATGCACTTCATAGTTACTGTTGAAACCATCAATGGGGCTTTGCTAAGACCAATTCCAGCTTCTGAACATTTCCCTCCCCTTTCCTTTTCCCCTCTACTTTCCCTTTCTAGTTACTTAGTCATTTTTCAAAAAATGTCTAAGTGCGTGGGTTGGCAGATTCACGCGTTCATATTTCCACTAATTCTTTTATATCACGAGTCGGAACGATCACTTCCCCATTCCATACTCAACAAATTTTTCGATCGCGGGTTCCCGGCTAGGCAAGCTCAACATTGCACTTCCAATGTTTCACCCCTTGCAAACAACACCCAGACTTCCTCGATATACAAATTGACAACCAAATTCTCCTTTCATTTTCTCATCTACTTTCCCTTTCTGGTTGCTTAGTTGTTTTTCCAAATATGTCTCATGATTTTATATAACGATTCCGATCGACCACTTCCCCATTCCATACTTGGCCACTTTTTCCATCATCGGTTCTTGGGCAGGCTTGTTCAACATTGTCCTTCCATTGTTCCGCAACCTACAAACATCACCCAGATTTCTGTGATATACAAATTGACCATTGAAGTTCGTCGTCATGCCCTATTCCATGTTACACATTTTGCAGTGAAAAGTTTGGATACCATCAGTGCCTCACATCTCCCGAGTATAACTTGTAATCATGTTTTGAAGCCTGACCAAATTCTTTCCATACTTGGGCATTTCTTGGAATCTCTTTCGCGAGTGGTCGGCTTGGCGGGTTCATGAAATGTCCAATGCTTAATCTCTCTTCTCCATCCCCGATGCCTTTACACTTCTTTCTAGATATGAAATTATTAATCTTTAATGCTAATAGCTCATCATGCAGGAACCATTAAGATTGTCATTAATGTCCGAAAGGCTGGAGGAGTTCTAGCATTAATACAAATTAAACCAAGATTTACAGAGGGTTATGTTATCCCTTCCAAGTTTTCATTTCAAGCATCATGGAATATATTTCATGCATCGTCTGATTGGAGGCTTCACGAAATATCCAATCCTTAATCGCTCTTCGCCATCACTTCCACCTTCACACTTTTTTCTAAGTATGTAATTAGTAAGATTTAATGGTAACAACTCATTATACAAGAACCTTAGAAATTGTCATTAATCAACAAAAGGCTCGAGGAGATCTCTCATTGATACACATTAAACCAATATTTGCGAAGGGTTATATTATCCCTTCCGAGTGTTCATTTCAAACATCATCTGGAGAAAACGAACGCACTCGTCAACTTATGGCAGTAGTTTGACAACAATTATGTCCAGATATAGTAAACACCTTCAAGCATGATGACAAGAACTTCCATTAGTATAGGGAATATTATTACTAATCATCTCCTTCTTCCTAGAAGAAAGTAAGGATATGGTCCCTTAGTGTGCCGAGAGATATATTTCAATCCAAAGAATTCCAAGGAAAACCCCCTTGCTCAGACAATCCCCCCTCTGCATTGATTGTTGACGCAGAGATTGAGCAGTTGATTTAGAGATGAAAGACGATGATCTAATGGATGATGATATGGCAATGGATGATGGAAATGCATACATTTTTCCCACTCCTATGCCCAAATTGAAATCCACCATAATGGGGGGCACTTCCCAGCTCGATGATGGAGGCCCTAACAAGACCAAAGGAAGGGGTTTCAAAAAATAAACTAAAGCTAAACGCAATAGTCTCTTTGCAGATCAAGATTTTGAGTCTCTTGACTCGAATGACAGTCGTCTCCCTTAGATATGTATCCTTTCCTTTCATTTTTAGGTTTTTGGATTGGGTTTGGATTTGTCCCTGCTGCAGGATGTGTCCCTGAAGTATTTGACTGTAAGGAAATGTATCTTGGTGCAACGAGAGATATATTTCAAGCCAAAGAATTATTCAATTGCGGGACCACTCTCCTATTCTCTAGAGATACAATTATTATCTTAAGGGGTGAGGAACAAAAATCCTAGTGGTGCAAAGCATATTCCTACTACTCATCCCCTTCCACCTAGAACAAAGTAATTTGGACCTCTAGAATTTCTCGTGCATTCTGTGTCCCTGAAGTATTTTCCTGTAAGGAGGTGGTCTCTTGGTCCCCTTACAACCATAACAAAGTAATTTGGACCTCTGGAATTTCTCGTGCAGGATGTATCCTTGAAGTATTTGAATGTATGGAGGTGGTCTCTTTGTGCACCGAGAGACCTATTTCAGGCCAAAAAATTATTCCACTATGGAACCACTCTCATATTTCTTTGTCACCTCAGGTATTCTGCAAAATGTTGAGATTGTTGCAACAAAAACTTCCCTTCAGAGGATAATACTACAAGGAGTTCCTAAAAAAGCATGATAATCAATTTTGTATGCATGTTCAAGAGCTTGTTGATGCCTCCTACATGTTGTCGCACTAGATGAACAACAAAGAATTGTATGCATGCTTTTTTTTTTGTAACTCTACATGTATTTATGAAAAATATGTTCAATTCCTTGGTGGAAATAACTCGGTCCAATGTCCATGAATAAATATATATTACCCACTAATTTTTCTAAAGATTTACTATTAAAAAATTGCCTTGGAAACATGGTTGGTGCTTCTTTGTTGGATTTAACACCTCTTCTCGTTTGCATGGTTCAATAGTCTCGTAATTATTAAATATTGTATTGACTCAAGTAATTTGATCAAATATGGAGCATTGAAAAATTATATGACAATGCATTGTGTCGATCACATGAGGCTTCTATGGAAGCCTGAATGAATTTCACACAGTTTCAAAACAACATTCAATTCCATTTGTAATGTAGATAGAACACATCAACACTAATTCACGATCTAGTAGTTGGGGCCGTGCCCAAGAAGTTTCATTCTCATATCAACCTTGTTGAGAGAATGATCTCTTATTTCCCTATCACTTCCTTCATTCCTTCACTCCAAAAGGAAACATTTTATTGGTTGTCCATCCCTTGGCCTCTATTTGAGCACTTTTACTTTATTAATGAAACTACCAAATTTCTTCTTCACAAATATTTTGAAAAAAAAAATGATATATGGTAGTTGAAGTCAAATGGGGTTATGAGTCAACCAAAATATTAAAATTCAAGTTCGTCATTGTTATAGTTACAGTCAATTTGACAGTACAATAAGTTTATTTCTAGATATGAAATTATTAAGGTTTAATGATAACAACTCATCATGTAGGAAGTTTAATACTTCAAATAATATTTCAAGGAATTAAACTATGTATCAAGAACACAATTACTCCCACAAGTTCCAATAAAAACAAATATTCAACAAATAATTGGTTGACGCACCCTAGTCACTTGAAATTAATAATAGCACAATCTACAAAATTGACTTCCCTATTATCGAATCAACAAAGATGAATATTATGGAACCAGAGAATTTCTTTTTGTGTGAGAATTGAATTGGAAAACTTGATACTTACTCTACTTTTTTTTAAGGCCTTATCATAGTAAGAATGAAAACTTATCCAAACCCACTGTTATCTACAAAAGATAAACATCGATAGCACCTGTAAATCAACTATACATAGTTATAGCCAAAAATCAAGTTATAGTTTATATTTTCATTTGCTCACACCCTTTTTAATGATACAAGCGCAATAGAAAACAAATAAGTGGATAAAATATTGGACTAGAAAATGATGATTTTGCAACAATGGGGCTAGTTTGATACCAATTCCCGCTTACGAAAATTTCCCTCCACTTTTATATTTTCCAACTCTCTTTTATCACATTCTTTTCCCTTTTCTATACTTAACCGAATTCCCCTTTCTTTTTCCCATCTACTTTCTCTTTTTGGTTACTTACTTGTTTTTATGAAAATGTCTAACTGCGTGGGTTGGCAGACTCACGGGTTCACATTTCCGCTCATGCTTTTATATCACGACTCCCACCGACCGCTTCCCCATTCCATACTTTGCTACTTTTTCAATTTTGGATTCCCGGGCAGGTGGGCTCTACATTTTAGTTCGATTGTTTTTTGACCTACAAACAAAACCTTGACTTCCACGATATACAAATTGACTGTCAAACTCACACATCATCCCCTCTTCTATGTTACACATTTTTCACTGAAAATTTCTGAGACATACAATTTGACCGTCAGGGCCTCACGTCTCCTAGGGAACCATTGTCACCCTATTTTGAAGCTCGTCGGAATTCTTTACATACTTTTCCATTTCTTGGAATCTCTTTCGTGGATCGTCGAGTTGGTGGGTTCAAGAAATCTCCAATTCCTAATTGTTGTTTCCTGTGCTTGCCACCTTCTCACTTCTTTAGAAGTATGGAATAACTAAGTTTTAATGCTAACATCTCATCATGAAACAACCATAAATATTGTCATTAATGAGGAAAAAGATCGAGGAGACAGTCACACTGACTATCCCTACACAACTTGTCCATAAACATGCAGAAAATGTCTTTCCAGGTAATGGGATATATGTTATAAATTTCAATATATTAGAAATTATCGCTTACGAAAATTTCCCTCTGCTTTTGTATTTTCCCACTCTCTTTTATCGCCTTCTTTTCCCTCTTTTATACTTAACCAAATTCCCCTTTATTTTCCCCCTTTTCTTTCTCTTTATAGTTACTTATTCATTTTTTCTGAAAATGTCTAACTGCATGGGTTGTCGGACTCACAGGATCACATTTCCACTCATGCTTTTATATCACAACTCCAACTGACCGCTTCCCCATTCCATACTTAGCCACTTTTTCGATCGCGGATTTCTATACAGGCAGGCTCTATATTGCACTTCCATTATTCTGTGACCAACAAACAACACCTAGACTTCCGTGATATATAAAATGATTTTCGTACTCCCACATCATCCCCTCTTTCGTGTTACACATTTTTCACTCAAAATTTCTGAGACATACAATTTGACCATCAGATACTCACGTCTCTTGGGAAACCTTGTCACCCTATTTTGAATCCCATCTGACTTCTTTCCATACTTTTCCATTTCTTGGAATCTCTTTTGTGGATTGTCAGGTTGGTGGGTTCACAAAATATCCAATTCCTAATCGCTGTTTCATGTGCCCTCCACCTTTGCACTTCTTTACAAGTATGCAATAATTGAGGTTTAATGCTAACAACTCATCATCCAACAACCCTAAAAATTTTCATTAATGAGAAAAAGGTTCGAGGAGACAGTCACACTAACTATCCCTACACAACTTGTCCAGAAACATGCAGAAAATATCTTTCCAAGTAATGGGATATCTATTACAAATTTCAATATATTAGTAAAAATGAGTCCTATTGACTATTTCCCTATTCCATTCTTAGCCACTTTTTCAATTGCGGGTTCCCAGACAGGCGGGATCAAACAACACCTGGAGTTTCACGACCTGCAAAAAGCACCAGGAGTTCTGCGATATACAAACTAACCGCTGGACTGCCCCATCATGCCCTCTTCCATTTTATGTGTTTTTCACTCAAAACTTTTGAGACATACAATTTGACCGTTGGGCCCTCACCTCTCCCGAGTATCCCTTGTAACCCTATTTTGAAGCCTGACCAACCACTTTCCATACTTAACCATTCGTTAATTGATCTTCCCCATCCCCACCACCTTCACACTTCTTTCTAAATATGAAATTAGTAATATTTAATGCTAACAACTCATCATACAGGAACCGTACATATTGTCATTAATGAGAGAAAGTATCGAGGAGATCTCCCATTAATACACATTAAACCAATATTTACAGAGGGTTATATTATCCCTTTCGATTGTTCATTTCAAACATCATGGAATGTCTTTCGTGGGTCGTTGGGTTGGCGGGTTCACGAAATCTCCAATCCTTAATTTTTCTTTGTCGTACCCACCACCTTCGCACTTATAAGTATGCAATTACTAAGATTTAATGCTAACAACTCATCATGCAACAACTGTAGAGATTGTCATTAATGAGCGAAGGGCTCGATGATATCTCCCATTCACACACATTGGACCAATATTTGCGGAGGGTTATATTATCCCTTCCAACTGTTCATTTCAAACATTGTCTAGAGAAAACAGACGTTCTTGTAAACTTATGGAAGCAACTCGACAACAATTCTATGGAGATATAGTAAACATATTTAGGCATGATGACTAGAAATTCCAGTGATCCATGACATACTCTTACTACTCATCCGCTTCTTCCCATAATGAAGTAATTTGGACCTCTAGAATTACTCATGAAGGTGGTTTCCCTAAAGTGTTTTACTATAAGGAGGTGGTCTCTTGGTGCACTGAGAGATATATCTAAAGCCAAATAATTAATCCACTGTGGGACCACTCTCATATTTCTTTGTCACCTCGGGTATTCCGTAATATGTTAATATTGTCGGAGCTAACATTGACCTTCATAGGAGAAGACTACAAGTAGTTCCTAAAAAAGCATGATAACCGGTTGGACCTCTTACCCGAGTTCCTAGAAGACCCAATGACAGTTTCTGAAGATATCACAAGGTTTCAGGTTATTTCATTTAGAAAACCATTCCGGTAAATTGCTTGGATGTTTACAAGAATAACGGGACAAGAATCCACAACAAGTATTTCCTACATGATTCTTTATATTTTGTATTTCACAGTCAAGGAACAATCCATTTTTTATTGGGGGAAGCTAATCTCCATTGAAATTTGTTCCCATTTGTCATGATTCAAAGAGGAGGAGAAATTTTATATGTCATCCTACTTGGTTTTCATGATAGTGCATTGTTGTATGTTTCCAAAATTGTCTGTGTCCAAGAAGGTAAACTGTGAATTAGACCCAGTAACCTTCTGGTACCAGGCCTTGTGGAGGCACAAGACCTCCCATTATTTTTATGAGTTTTTTAATGAATTTGTCTCAGTTTTCAAATATTTATTGTTAGGAAATGATGCTCCCCGCATGTCTAATGAGGAAACCAAGTTTTTATATAGGAAGGGGACACTTGAAAAAATGGAGAATTACAGTTTTATAATGATTTTTGGCTCCAAAGAAAATCATGCTTTCCTTCCATGACACATTACAGACAGGATGTTTATTACAGAAATAGCAAGGCAATACAACTACAGGTTGCATTTTTTGCATGAGAAGAGAGAAAATAAGTGCATTCCCCTTCCTTGGAAATTCGAGGACTTCTTGTTCAGGAACATCAACAAGATTGATGAATTCGTAGGCCATTTCAACAACTTTAACCTAAGATATGATAAAAGGCTAAGAGGGCTCAACCATAATGGGAATTTTGTAGAACATTTACTAGAAGTTGGCTTCAACAATTCTTTTATCCATACATGCATGAACAAAGACAAAGACAATGATGAAAACAATCCTTCTCCTGATGCTGGTGACCTAGAGACAATGCAAAGCACCACTAAATTGTACAAACAATAGGGAAAAGGCCTAGTGAGAAGAGTGTTCAATCCCTGACTACCACTCCCAAGAGTACGACATCTCGGAGCATCGCTCCAACAACCCACCCTAGTAAGAAAGAAACCCATAATTCTTCAAATGGAGGAGGATATAAGAACCCTCCTCATGGTAAAATTGATAGTTCTCACAAGCTTCTCGTGAGGAAGAAGAGAAAAAATGCTGTAGGGAAAACAAAAGAGCCCGAAATTGAAAGTGAACACATGAAACTTGATACTGATATGGATAAAATATTCTGCAACGTTGATCATCTCGAGGAAGCGATCCACCATAATCCACCAATGGAAATAGATCATAGAAATATTTTTGATGAAGATGAATCCTTCGTATTCCAGAGCGTTGTTTTTTACAACGAATCTAAAAGTTTAATTATTGAAAAGAGAGATGTAAGAAATAAGAAAGGGAAATCTCGTTCAGAGATTAACCTTAGGAACATGCAACCATCCCAAATCTCCCGACTTCACTGAACAACTGGAGATGCTCTTGATGATTCCATTGGAGGCATTGAGGTGAAGAATTCCATACTGACGGACCAACTCAAGAAATTGGAGAAAGCTTTGATTCCTATCCCATTGTTTGCCAGTTCTTTAGCAATAACCGTTCCTTCCACCCCTGTAGCCAAGTTAAAAGGATCATCTAGCCTCCTCAATTCGTGTAGAGGTTATGTGGAGAAGAATATCAAGAAAATAATGGAGCTAATTACTCAGGCCTAGGAAACATAAAAAAATATAGCTTCCCTTGGAACGAGGGAAGATGATTTTCACAAACATTTGCAGGCGGATTTAAAAAATGAAGAACGTTTCTATGTAGAGATGGTCCTCCCTTTTGGCATCCATGTCACCAACATGACATATATGAGAAGAAGACAAGAAGATATCCCCTCCCCAAACCAGATCAAGTAATTAAATGGATGCTGGAAAGAGAAAGTTAAGAACCTACATCTCATTCTCCAATCATGTGAACATGCCATATCAAAGAAAGAAGGATTATGCAAAAATATGACTGAAATAGACTTAGCCAGAAGTACCAATGAGGTCCAAGACCCCAACTTAATTGTTAACTCATTGTCCTTAACCAAGCAAGTCTTCAATGAACAAGTTGATATTTTTAAGGGGTTTTCTTTAGAAAAGTTTTATGACATCCTTGAATATGGTGAAGATGACGTGGACAACTGGATAGTGGACTATTCGGTACAAAATGAAGATATTGATCAGGCTCTACATAATCTTTATATCAATCTAAGGGAATCAGAAAACAAGATCTTAAACAAAAAAGTCTAGGATGAGATCAATGAGTCCCCCATGAGAAGCTATATTGAATAATGGCTCCAAAAGGCAATCGAAAAGCTCATCGGTGAAGGGAAATAATGAATTGGCACAATTCCAATAGTCGTCAATGAGAGAAATAAAAAGGTGTCATCAAGCAAATAATAAAGGGGGATATAGATACCATCATAGTAAGTCTATACTTATCACATCATTCTTTCTTTATCAATCTAGTTATTCCACCTCTTTAAATAAAAATGTCGAACCAAATACTGATAACTTCCAATTTCTTCTTTTCAGGTCTTGCTCTCTACCATCGCCCACTTCTTCTTTCTATAGTCCTATTTCTTGTACTTATTTATTTTATGGTCAGCGGGAGCCCAAATCCCAGTCTATATGAAAAACACATTTAAGTTTCTAGGAATATGTAACAAACATTATTATTTTTTGATAAATTTCAAAGAAACCTACTTCGGGAACAATTTCGATGGTGCCTTATAACCCTGTTTTCGGAAGGCAAAATTAGTTCTCTTTATGCATCTCGGTCATCTTTTTTTTTTTTTTTTTTATGTGCTCATAAATATTTATGTTAAAATATGTTGGATGTCAGGAAATTGTGTTTATTTAATTTGAATGTTTAATGTGTGTGATTCCTGGTCCTATTTTCCAGGAACATTTATTTCAAAAAAAAAAAAAAAAATTCTATTTTTTTGTATTGATTTAAGTCATTACGATAGAAATTATCTAAGTCCCACATCTATAAAAATGCAGTAGGATTGAAATCCTCGTTAGTTTTTTTTTTCATTCCTAACAGATTCAAAGGCCAACACACTTGTAAATACATCTGCAAGAATATCCGCATAAATAGAAACCTTTGAATTTTTTTATCATTGTCAAAAAAGAAATCAACTGGACAAACATTTTACAAATATACCAGTTGGTACTATACTGAGATGTCCAGTTGGTACTATACAAAGATTCTCTCTTCTTGGAAAGAAGTTGCAGATCAACCCCTGCAAATATATAGAAAAAACTAACAAACACATAGGTCACAAAAGAAGAACAAAGAATCTTCGACACTAGACACATTTTCAAAAAATATTGTATTTGTTTTTTTTCCACTGCATATAACTTTATTTATCCTAACACATATAAAGACACACAAGACAGATGATCTATTCAATAAAATGAAATGGATGTTGCTTACTTTGTTCATGGGAAAAGTTAAAGAAGTGACTAGAAAAATTGTACTTAAATTTAAATATTGGGATGAAATCTAGTTGGAAGTATACAAAGATCATTATGAATGAATTTCATAAATACATTAAAGAGATCAAACATACAAGTTAGGAACAAAAATTTCGAACATCACAAGTCTGAATCCAACAATATATCAAGTTACACATGATGGGGATATATGTTCTCTTTCGTAGCTGTCTATTGTACTATTGGTAATAGGAAAAATTGTAAAAAGAAAATAAAAGAAAGATGGATTATGAAAAACACTGTATAATTAGAATTAAAATATTTTCAAAAACTAAATGGTTTCAATGACATAATTTCTCTAGGAGCCACGTGTCATTTTCTACATGGATATCACCTGTACTTCATGTTGCTTGCTATGTGTCCACTGCAGTTTCCATTTTCCTCCGCTACTTCCGGGTTCTCATTCTCCTACTATCCCCCCATACCTATGCATGTATTCCCATTCCAACCCAGCAAGGACTACACTTCCATGCAACACTTGTTCAAATAGGCATATATGGTGAAAATGGACATGTGTAGCTAGACTCATCAATCTGAAATCATGCTTGAAAGAAAATGCATATGGGCCAAACATGAAAATCCAAAAAACTAAGTGCATGGATATTCTAGATTGGTATTCAAACTAGGTATTGAGTTTACAAATTACATCAACTTGGGTTTTAACCCATCTACTAGACATGAAAATAAATTAATTTGAGATTAATTTTATCTTTGTAAAATTTTAATTAATTTGATATGTTTCAAATTAAATATGTAACTAATTATTTAATTTGTTTTTTTAAGACTAATCTAATTTAAGCATTTAAAATAAATTGATAAACTCATTTTATAAAAGTGAAATCAAAATAATACAAGAGTAAAAAAAAAATCACAATAATAGTGTTTAATATTGTGTGTTGTATATTGAGAGTTTAAAGTACTTTATAAAGTTAATGATATTTATAAAAATGTATATACTTGATAAGAAAAATGTGAAAATTATATGAGTCTATATTTTGATAGTGGTGTTTACTTTATGGAACTATATATTAGAAATCCATAAAAAAAAACAAAATCATTTCTCAGTGTATTCTTGAGTGTGCATAATCTATAGAAATTATTGTCTAATTAGGAAAATTTTGGGAAAACCACAAAAGTATAGTCAATTGAACTTTGTCGAAGCTCAATTATAGATGAATCGTTGACCACAAATTCAATGTTGAACCTCGATGACCATGGAAGTTGTTGAAATAAGGGCATCAAAAAATGAGTTGTTCATAATAGAAAAATTAGAAGAGAAGGTAGATGCATGGAGAGATATGAAAAACTGGCCAACATGTGTGTTCAATGTTTTGAGAAAAGAAGAAGTATACAATTTCATTGTTAGACAATTCAATTTTGAAAATCAATAATTAGGTTATGCAATTCTCAATTATGATGTTGGGGCCATGCAATTGCTATGTTTTAAGACAAGGGTTTCTCTAGACCTCAATTTGATTGCCATGGAAACACAAATTACATGTAGAGGGGGAGAAATATCACATGTTAAGGAAACCCCCAAGTTGTAAAAGTAGGAGATGGCCTCTAAAATTTGTGTGAAAAACATACATGTTCCCAATAATGGTTTGAAAATGAAAGATGTATCCTTGTCACTGTACAAAACCTTGATCCATATAGTCTTGAGGATGATTGTAAACCATTATAGATAGGATATTTATGGTTATTGCATGAGGTTGTTCATTCACTAGTACCAAGACACATCCATTCATGTTCCCCATCTAATGGATAAGAAATCACATTCTTCCTTGCAAAAAATCCAAATGAAGATGGTTAAATTCAATTTCCTAGGAACTCTACAAAAATGATTTGATTTATATTGGCCCAATGTTGTTCGAACAAAGATTATGGATGCTACCACAATGCTTGAAATATTACCACCTATTATTAAAACTTAGATTATGTAAAGTTTGGAAGGTGAAATGACAAAAGAAAAAGTTGTCAATGCAAAAAGGAGAAAGATGTAGAAATTGAAAATGTAGAAGATATTGAAGATGTATCTATAGAGACTCTAGATAACAATGCAAAAATATTAGGAGAGTGGAATGATAGTTTCATGTTAAGTGAATTTTTCACCCCTGAAAACGTTGACGCTACCATGATTATAGAAGAGTTATATGAGCTTTGATTTCTGAATGAATCCTCAAGGAAAGAAGATATTGATGTTGAAAATGAGCCAAGTAATGATGTGTTTTACAATCCTCAAGGGAATATTTTTTATAGAATTACTCCTTGATAGTTTCCATTAATTATTTAATTCCTCTAATATATTTGTTTCATAGTCAAAATTTATTTACACAGTCCATCTTATTGTTTTGATGATAGATTTGTGTTTTCCTTATT
>SNQJ01S0022540.1:26005-37102 GCA_010110895.2 Picea sitchensis
GTGACTTTCAGTGGCCAGGGAAGCCACAAGGAGAGATAAGGCGCTTTTCAGAGGTAAAAAGGTTAATTAATTAATTAAAGTGATTTAATTAATTAATTAAATATTAATAAAATGAAAGTCACTTTGGAGGGACAAGGTGAGAAGGAAGTATAAATGAAAGGCAAGGGCCTCTATTGATTCATTCATGTATGTTTATCAGTTTGATATATGGATTCTAGCTAGAGAGTACATACCTTGGGGGTTTTTAGGGTTTTGACTTAACAAAACCTAGAGAACGATTCGGTGGTGAAAGATTCCACCTAGCTTGTCCCAAGCTTGGTCTCGGAGATGCAATACGCTCCCATAGCATTCTAGTTTTGATCTACTCAATGCAAGAGGGTTCTACACCTGCCACAGGCATAGGAAGAGAAGGAGGGCGCACCATTGGGGGTTTCCAGTGAGGGGGGCGCACAATCCATTGAGAGAAGTTCGTTCCAGGTTATTGTCAGGGTTTCTGGAGATTCTAGCACCTAGGTTTTCATTGCAGGGTTGTGGCCATTAGATCTAGTGCATTCTGGTGTAGTTTTATGGATCATTTGATTTATTGGATGCATGGGACGAATTGTAGGAGAGGAGCACACTTCAGAAAGTGATTTCAGCCATTTGGTAGATCAGATCTTCATCATTTTGCTTGGGACTTCACCAGGGAGGTAACCAAGCCCCGATCTATCATTTAGTGGTTCTGTGGAGCATTTGGAGGCCTCTAGGAGGAAGGCCAAATTATCTAGGGTTTCAGGCATCAAGGGGGGCGCACCATTTCTTGGAGGGAGGCTAGATCCATGACCTTGAGAGGGGTCTTGGAGATTTGAGCACCTGGGTTATTCTTCCAGTTACTCGATCCATTGTTTGGCATCTTCATTGGAGCATTTGGACATCTTTGGCAACAGGGCCGAATTGTTGAGGTTATTCAGGGTTCCAGCAGGGCGTGGCATCTTACAGCTTGAGGGTTGACACTCCATACGGCCCAGATCTTCTTGTATTGCTATTCATGGTGTATTCAGCCTTTGGGAGGCTTATAGTATTGTCTTGGAGCATTTTGTAGCAGCTCCTATTATGTTATTGGATCCATCTGTTGAGCATTCCAGATCGACATCTTCACTGTAGCAGGGTCTTCTATTTATGAATAAAATCAAATCTGAAGTGTTTTGGGTTGTCTATCATCTTGTTGATGTTGCATATGGTTGAGGTATGTTCCATGACGGTATGTTCTTGTTTATTGCTGCAACACATATAAATTCATCATCATAAACCCTAAGACCGAAATCAAGAGGTCAACCTGCAAGTAAACACATACAAACAAGTAAATCAGCAAAGTGTTTGACGAATACCACAACCAGTCAAAGTTTTAAAAGGCACCCAAAACTGTGATGTTCCTTGCATATTGGCTTGGGAACATTACAGGATGTCTCTTTCTATGCAGGGTGGTAGGCCCAGGGGAGACGTCCCCGATGACCTGGGGTTTTGAGAAGGTAAAGGATTAAGGCCAAGTAAAAGTTTCCCTCTCACATGTCACCATCGATCAGAAAGTCTGGCTAAACAGCCAATAAAGATAATAACAAGCAAAAATGTACCTGCCCGGAACAAAGCAACATGAAACTATATTTGCAAGGTCACTTGTTGGTTAGTACTTCATATAATCAGGAACTTTCTCAATAAAAGCAATTTGACCTAAGTCACATGACACGTCCAAACCACCCCTCGTATCGCGAATCCTACGTGTTGGACACCAAATGGTAGGACACGTGTCGAATACTCGTTTAGAATGTGTCATGTTCATAGGACACGCGTGTCTTGAAAATAGGACACGTGTCCTGCTCAGAAAAGGACCCTGGCTCATGTTTTCTCATGCAAGTTGCAACTGTGATTTGTTTCAGTGTGCAACTAAGGGTTATTTTGCCTTACTAATTCTATTTAAAGAGGTCACCACCCCCTCCATTTTACCCGCCCTAGTAATTAATGGTAATATTAAATTCTTAAAAGTGACATTCTCCTTTATCTTTCATTTTCATCCTTTTACTTAAATTTTTAACATTACCATTAATTGTTTCAGGATGTTTGAGAGTGGTTCCAACCTCATTGGTTTTCATATGGAGAAAGAAGAATTTTAGGTCCCATTCAAAATTCAACAGACTTAACGGTTTTCAGGATTTCAAGATTGACAGGATTGCAATGTTTCCACTGGATTCTATCATGTAAGAGGGTATGAAACTCGCATTTAATCAAGGGCACCATACCCTTTATGTACCTCAATGTTGGTGGCATTGATTGATGAACTCTTCTGTCACGACCCCAGTAAAAATGTACCCTTCACTCAAGTATAAACTCTTCTGTTGAACTCTTCTCTTTGTCATCGTGTCAAGTGACTTAGCGGTGTATCTGCACACCAACCTCTGTCTTATTTGCACGCACTAGGCAAAGAGAAGAGTGGTTGAAGGAAAAGACAAAGATGTGGGATGTGTTTCCTGATGATATGGGTTTGGACAACATTGTTGAGTTGGCAATGTCATCATTTATGTTAGTAACTTAGTAGTTACTGAGTACTAGTTGTATGATTGAATTTGTATCATCATCATGTAACTGTTTACAGTTTAATTATTTCATTTTTGCATGTGTAATTCATAATTTAAACTTTGATATATAAATTATATATATTTCCGTGTCCCGTGTCCCCGTGTCAGGTGACTTAGAATTGACTAATGTATTAATGAAGTAAGCAAAGATGTATAGTAGCAATAATCACAATACGTTACTTCACAATAAATGCTTTAAACAAGCTTCAAAATGAACAAGAATGATTTATCATCAATGTCACAATACCAACATTCATTAGAAGCAAGGACTACTATGCATTAGCCAATCTTTCAATTGCTTGAAGGAACATTAATTAATTAAATGTTCTCAAGGACTCACATATGAAATATGTTTGATGAAAATGAAACAACGTCACTTCTCACATATCTTCTTTCATAATGGGGGTGAGTAGGAAAAGAGAGGATTCTGGTCATTGCTTGCATCTCTTTTACATAACTACAAATAAGCCTAAGGTTAACTTGCCTTATTGCAACCTTACTTGTTCAACAAACCTCGAAGTTAAGGAAATGATCAAAAGGGCCTAATATAATCAGTTGGGATAAGTGATTTGATATTCATTACTTTACTTAGTTATGTTGAAGTTTTTGTAGCTTCGGGAGGCATTCCCACTAGAGGCCAAGGAGTCAGGCATGAGGGAATCTTTGTTGACACCAGATTACACCTTTGTTTCATTTAAAATGCCCTTGGGATGAGGCTAGGGCCTCATGGGCTTGGTGATGGGATTTGTGGGCTTGTGTTGGGGTTTCACACCCACAAAGAGGAATAAAATATTCTAATTAATTGTTGAGTTTAGAAGGGTTTCCTAAACTCACCCATAAGACTCCAATATAAGGAGAGAAGAGGTTGTGACAAATATCATTTCACATTGTGACATTATGGAGTTGGCATAAGTGAATCTGCACTTGTGCCAAGGAGCTTGGTGATTTCGGCAAGGGAATTTCTGCAACTTTGGAAAATCTGGCTTACGGTTATGGATCTTCTATTTTTTGTTCTTGGCAAGGAAATCACACGTGTGAGGTGAAGGTCGCATGTGGAAGACAGCCACAGAAGGGAAGAAGTCGCACGAGTGGTGCGAATTGTACGAAAGTGTTTACGTACATGTACGCGCATCTCAATGGGAACAATTATGTATGTATGTGGGTTTCAATTGTCAGCTACCTTATGAAGATAACACAAATCCGTGATCATCTTGCATCCATTAGTGTGACAATTGAGGATGTTGGGTTGGTGGATGTAGCATTGAGAGGTCTTCCCAGATCTTGGGAACCATTTGTACATGGGATTTGTGCACGTGAGCAGTTGCCAGGATTTGATAGACTATGGACTGGTTGTATCCAGGAGGAGACTCAGTTAGAGTCCAGGAATGGCTTGCAGAAGAGCAGCAATGATGAGAACCATGCCCTTGCAACCTGCACTAGGAAGGGCATAAGAGGTTCTCCTGGAATAAGCGCTTCTCCCGAGAGAGAAGCATCTCCAGAACCAAGACAGAGGAAGGATCTTAGTAAGATCATATGTTTTTAATGTCATGGTTATGGTCACTATGCTTCACAGTGTCTACACCAGAAGGGAAAGGGAAGAAGGCAACAAGTATCAGCAGCAAAGGTTGATGAGTTTGCAGACAGGTTTTAGAGGGGCATCTTGTTGGTCTTCGCCCTTTCAGGTGCATTTTACAGTAGTGGAACTTGGTTGGTGGATAGCGAAGCCTCTTGACATATGACAAGTGCACATAAGTTGTTTGACAGCTTCACAAAGACTGGCTCAGATTTGTGTGTGGAGCTTGGTATGGGGACCAAGCATATAGTATGTGGATCCAATACATTATTATTCCGGTTAAAGTCGGGGAAAGTGTTAAGAGTTTCAAATATGTTGTGGATGCCAGAACTTAGGAGTGTGCTCTCAGTCTCGAAGATTGAAAAGAAGGGCTACCATGTATTGTTTCGAGATGGACAGGTGTTATTTGCGCCCAGAAGATCTAACTTCAGATCAGTAGTGGTACTTGGTGTTAGATAGGGAAACCTATATAGGTTGAGGGGCCAACCTATGCGAGTTGTGGCTAGAAGTAGCAAAGAAATAGATGAGGAGGAATAGGTAGCTCCACCAGTGGTGAGGAAGTTAGCTCCACCAACAACGCAGGTTCAAAGGGAGCAGATAGCTCCACTAGTGGTATAGGCTCAGAGGGAGCCAGATTTCAGAGGGAGTCCACCCTCGGGATCAAGTGGGGAGGAGCAACCTCCCAAGACTGTTCAGAGGCAGTTGACTTCAAGGGGAGTCAACAGGCTCAAAGGGAGCATCACTCATCCAAAGGGAGTCTACCTTTAGGAACGTGTGGAAGAGAGGAATCTTACAAGAAGGTATCATGGGTTGAGGAGGCCAGACAAAAGGTTTAGAAGCAGGAGGCTTCTATGATTTGTGTGCCCTACAAAGAGGACCATTTGTTATAGAAGGATTTGCCTTAGTAACTGAGGGTGCAACTAGTCAGGAGGATTGGACAGTAGAATTTGCTTCAATGACCAAGGATGCAGCCAATCAAGAGGATTGGAGAGCAGAATTTGCTTCGTTGACAGAGGGAGCAGACAATCAGGAAGATTGGAGTGCATATGTGGTAGCAGAACTCATATGGGAGACAGAGATACTTCCTAGTGATGGCAGATTGAATGCCTCCCTTGCTAAAGAGTGTTGAATCTTTTGTAGCTTCGGGAGCCATTCCCACTAGAGGCCAAGGTGTCAAGCATGTGGGAATCTTCGTTGGCACGAGATTACACCTTCGTTTTAGTGAAAACGCCCTTGAGATGAGGCTAGGGCCTCATGGGCTTGGTAATGGGATTTGTGGGTTTGTGTTGGGGTTTCACACCCACAAAGAGAAATAAAATATTCTAATTATTTATTGAGTTTAGAAGGGGTTCCTAAACTCACTCATAGGACTCCTATATAAGAAGAGGAGATATTGTGACAAATCTCATTGTGACATTGTGACATTATGGAGTTGGCATAAGTGAGTATGCTCTTGTGCCAAGGGAATTTCTGCAACTTTGGAAAATATGGCCTAGGGCTATGGATCTTTTATTTTCTGTTTTTGGCAAGGAAATCACGCGTGTGAGGTGAAGGCCACACGTGTGGAAGACAACCGCAGAAGGGAATAAGTCACACGAGTGGTGAGAACTGTATGGAAGTGTTTTCGTACATGTACGCGGGTCTCAGTGAGAACAGTCGCATATGTATGCGGGTTTCAATGGAGATAGTCGCGTATGTACGCAAGTTGCAATGGAGATAGTCGTGTATGTCCGTACAGGTTATTCTGAGCAGTTTGGCAAGTCCATACAGGCTAATGTCAGCAAGTTGTATAGGTGGTCTGCAACAGATTTCTAAGTTGGAAATTTGTCCCAAGGATTTTTTTGATTTGGATTTTGTCAAGAGGATTAGTTTTGTCCTCAAATTGACTGAATTTGTAAGTTGTTGAGAGGGCTAGTTTTGCCCTCAGAATTTATGAATTTGACAAAGTTACAGAACAGAAATTTTGTGTCTCATGTGCATTGATGATTCATCTCTGATCTTTATTGTTTCCGCTACTATATTTTTCAGTGTAAAATTGTTCAATGATAACAACTAGGGTTTACTATTGAATCACTAGGAAGAAATTTTCAGATCTGAAGTTAGTCACATAGAGTTGCATGTGAAAAATGACAATTTATTCATTACTTGACTTTAAGGAGGCAATTCAAGTTATTGTGGATGCCTTGAGTTAAAATGAACGTACATTAATTTAGTTTGTAACTCATAAGATTCATACAAAATATTTGTTCAATTCCTTGGCTTACTAGGCGTATTTGAAATTTGAGAATTCGATGAACTGAGTGATTAAAATATGCATTATCAATTATACGCTTTATGGCTAAAAGCTGTTGAACAGGACTTCTCGAGTTTACCGAGGTATATTAGTTTGTTTAACTCAAAATGCAAGCTTGAGCAAATCTAACCTGCGATCTTCAAGATGTAAAGCCCATAATATTAAATAAAAAGTCATTTATGTTGAAAACAACCATGAAAATCCATAATTAGGTCGAGAATGTTCATGAGAATCCCAAAACAACAAAAATATAGTTGTAGGGTTTTATTGAGAGACGTGACTCCGAAGGAATTGAACTCCATGATTGTCAAAGAAAAACAGTGATATAAAATTAGATTACACTGGGATGAATATGAACCAACCATTAGAAAACTAATTAATCCTATGACATAAGGAATACAACCAAAATAACTTGAAACGATACTAGTCAACTAGTGATCAACATGGGGCGGGTCCTTCTATGAAACCAAATATATAAAACCAATACTTTTATGTCTATCGACTGAGTAGAATTCACGTGATATTAGAAAGAAAAGGATTGTCTCTCTATTGGCTGAGTAGACGAAAGGTTTCAACATTCTGATTGAGCCTTAGTTGATTGAAGTATAGCCCTCGACATTAGCTAATCAGTGGCTTATCTTATAAGGAGATAATTGGCAATATTTTTTCAATTTCAAAGCAGTGCAAATTTTCTCTTTCTAGAATTGGCACCCTGGTTGAGTGCTTTCCTGGCTTGATTTGTTAAACTGAGGAGATCAAAAGTTGGGCCAATGTAGCATTTTAATTTGTTAAGGCATTTTAAGGCCCATCCTGGATCCATTGGAGTTTATAGGCTCGAGCTTTGTTGGGTGCTCTCATATTAGGTGAATCTCCCCAGGTATAGATGTAGTTTATATCTATTTTTCCTAATACCTAGGTTCCCTCGCCTTATAGAGAAGGCTAGAAGTGAACTTCTTCACCTTACCAAGAGGATATCATAGGACTTTACAAGGGGAATTGACAGACAAAAGGGGAATCAAGAGGGCAATCAAAATATGTGACACAAGGAATCTGGATAGGTTAACCAATAATACCGATATGTTTGTCGTGCAATCCAGTATGCTTTCCTGATTTCTTGGTTGAAAAAGAGTATGGAATTGCCAAAATATATGGATGTGGAACCTAATGAACGAATGGAACCTTCGAGCTCTCTTTGCTTGGTTTAAGACATAACGGTAGTGGAATATAGAGTATTCACTCAACCATATCAATAAAACGAAATGAAACCCAGGAACTTTGCCCATAAACAATATATAAGCTAAAACATTAAAAATATCACTATGACATAATAAAATAAACTACACAAATTAAATTTATTGTCACACAAAATTAAGCTAAAAGGAAAGGAATTTTAAATGTCAAAATATTAATTATTAAAAAGGAATCATAAATACAAAAACAAAATTAAAAAAACCTAGCGTTCTCAGCCTTAGCTCTAGTTCGAAATGGCGACAACATGGTTTAATGTTGGTTTGAGAGGGCTTTATTCCTTGAGATAGATCTGGCAGAGGGTGTTAGTGAACCCTTGTTCCTTTCCAAGGTGTGGAGGATGGTTTTTCTTTTTTTTGTGGAGTTTCTAAGTTAAAAGTTGCCTTTGGAAGTAGCGGGGTCCAGCGATCCGCTAAATGTTTATCATGTGCTTTCCCCGAAGTTTTTCTCTAGCCTTGTTATCCTCGTGGTTTGAGTTTGACGGCATTGGAATCTGCCCCTTTTCATTTGATCGAGGTTACATGCATGCCAATAGTGTTATCTTTCTATTGTTTAAGTTCTGGATTGTTCTCTCCGAAAGTTGGTAATGGTTTAGTCTGAGAAAATGCCAAATGGAAATCGTTTTTCCCTGTCTTTGTCAGAAATTACTTAGAGAGTAAAGAAGCTCTCCTCCCAAGCCCATGGATGACTAGATTTTTGACTACTCAAAAGATGAAAAGGACTCTGACGCAATATTCTACTCTCATGACAAGTTCAATAGGTTCCAGATCTTAAAAAAGGTCCTCAATCTTACAGATCTAACACCGTTGGATCAGATAAGCAGGGAGGAGTTTAAAGCGATGTTTCCAAGGAAATATGAAGGTCCTTTGAATCCATGGAAGGCAAGTTTGGAGGGATTTTCGAGTCATTCTCCCAACTCTAAAGTTAGACCAGCTTCCTTTTCAAGTCCTCCCTGTCGTTTCCCCTGCATATAGTTGTTTCTACGTCCTTAGACAACCTAGGCCATGGAGAAAATAGATGGAACAATCAGGAGCTCTCCTCCTCTCATCCATCTGAGGATTCAATCAAGCACAAACAAAGGTGTTGGAAAGCCGGAAAAGATAAGTCGAGGATGGTGGTGGGGGAAGATATCTCGTTGGAGGAAATTCCTTCTTTGTTAGGTAAGACAACAATCGATCGGTTCAGTGGTAAAATTGTTACTGCTCCTTTGTTACTGATTTGGATCGAGGCCAATTGGAACGTTTTACTTGGGTACTGTCCAACTTTTCACAATCTAGCCAGAGGTTGGTTGGTCTTTAAATTTAGGAGCAAGGAAGATCTGGATAAAATTTTCAACCAAGAGTTGAGATGGGGTCCCTCTAGTCTGGTGATTAAAGAGTGGACTGTTTCTTTCGATCCCACCAGGGATGCGATGGCCCCCTCTAAAATCTAGGTCATCTTGCTTAACCTCCCTTTCGTTTTCGAGGAAGAGTCGGTGATGGAATCTATCAAAAACATCATAGAAAGATTTATTTGTTGTGAGCCAAATTGGAAAAGCAAAATGGATCGTCATTGGGCGTGGATCCAAGTTGAAATAGATCTCAGAGTTGGTCTTCGAGAAGAGTTGGAGTTGGTGTGAGGTGATTTTGCTTGGACCCAAAGGATCAATTACTGGTGTGTCCCCTTCAGGTGTTTCGAATGTCATAAGGTGGGCCATATTCAAGTGCAGTGCATGTCTTCTTCTTATCTCCTCCCTCCATTTCAGAAAATTTGGAAGCATAAAGCTACGTTTAAAAACAAGGAAGCTTCTAGCAAGCTGCCAACTCCCTCAGGAGATAAGGTGGCGCAAAATGACCTGGTTCCTCAAGCAAAGGAGCTCAAAGACATTCAGGAGCGCGCTAGTAACATTACTTCTCCATCTCCTTCCTTTTCTCCTTTGGCCCAGTCGGTCTCTCCTCTTCCTACCTCCCGAAACCTAGGGGGATTGACCCACTTGCAGTGGAACGTTGGCTCCAGATGATCCAAGACGTCACCAGGAGGCTTATGACGTCATCGTGAGCATATGGCAGATGGACAGGGTAGTTGCCACGTGTGGCAGTTTGGAAGAGCCCAAGGAGGGATAACGTTTGGCTTCTGGATGTTGCACTGGCCCTAGAAAGGGCTAACGTCTCCCTCAGAGGGGCTTGACGTCTCACCTTTTGCTTGATTGGGGATTTTATTTAGCATTTAATGTAAAAACAATATCATTTTGACATTATGGCCTTGTCGGCCTTTTTTATGACCTAAAAGGTAAAATTAGGTCATTGATACACTATATATTGAGGGTTTTGACTCTCATTTTGATCATCAATTTTCACTCACTCATAGTGAGGTCTGATTTTTAGCGCCCTATTTGGGTTATTAGCTGAATTAAGGAAGGCGCACTTGTTGAAGGAAGAGATTTTTGGCATTCTATGGTGTTTTTCTTGAAGGAAGGTGTTACAACTAGGGTTTGCATGGTTATTTTTGATGAATTGTAAGTATTTTTCTGCAAAATTTCTTGATTGAATGGTTGTAGTCTTATTTTCTTACATGTATTTATAATTTGCTGAATAAAAACCCTAGGTGACAAGCACACAAATAGGTCCTTGTCTCATGTCCCCTGATAGAAAAGATTTTAGCCATTGAAGAAGAAGAAGAGAGCCTAGCCATAGCTACACTCCTTTTTCTTCTTCCCTTTAGCTAGTCGTACCTTTTTTACTTCAAGAGGAAGAGGACGTCCCAGGCCTAGGTCATCTACACCTAGGGCCGTTTTCTTTTAGGGTTTGATGAAAGAGCCTTGCCTTAGAAACACTCTCCCTCTTTAAGCCCTCTTGTCTTGACTTTGTATTTCATTTGAGCTAGTTGTTTGCCGAGAAGGAGGAGAAAGCACGAGGCCTTGCTTTAGCAACACCGGAGTGAGCCTCTCTCCCCTAGGGTTACAATTTTGAAGCCTTGCTTTAGCAGCACTTCAAAACTTATCCCTCTAGTCCTTTAAGTCTCATCCCCTTCAACTCTTGAATCCTTCATAATTGACTCCATTTTACCCTAAGGCATTGATCCTAAGACCTCCAACGCTAAAGTAAGACCTTGATCCAAACACTCTCAAAACTTGAATTTAAAAACCCTAACTGCACTAACCCTAAGTTGCTGACATCACTCTTGGTTATTTCATCTCAATGCAGCAATGTTTTACTTTATGAGCAATTGAATGATGGTTTAAAGAATTTCTTCAATAAAGTATTGATTGATCCCATTGAATGCCACATTGTTCTAGTATTTATTGGCCAAGTGACATTGTCTTTTCATTGCTATTGTGTAAACATTGACTTCGCCAACATTTACTTTTAAAATTGCTTATATTGAATATCAGATAG
>SNQJ01S0022540.1:37152-53859 GCA_010110895.2 Picea sitchensis
GGGTTATGATTTTGAAGCCCTGCTTTAGCAGCACTTCAAAACTTATCCCTCTAGTCCTTTAAGTCTCATCCCCTTCAACTCTTGTGTCCTTCGTTTATGGCTCCATTAAACCCTAAGGCACTGATCTAAGACCTCAAACGTTGAAGTAAGAACTCGATCTAAACACTCTCTCAAAACTTTTCAATTGAAATCCTAACTACACTAACCCTAGCTCTAGCTAACTTACTAACCGTAAATGCTAACGTCATCCTTTGCTATTATATCATTGATGCAGCAATGTTTCATTTATTGAGCAATTGAATGGTAGTTAAAGGCATTAATTGAGTTAAGTATCGATTTGTATTGAATGCCATATCGTTCTAGTATTTATTGATGAAGTGACATTACTGTTATTGTTATTTTGTAAACATTGACGTTGTCAACATTTACTCTCAAATTGCTTATATTGAACATCTGATAGTCACTATATGAAGTGCTAACCCATTGAAAAGCTTGCACGTATCAGTTTGTTGTTGTTTTGTTCTAGGCAGGTATACTTTCCTTGGGGGTTTACTTTAAATTGGCCTTTGGCCGAACTATCTTTTTTGGTGGTGACTTGTGAGGGGGAAACTTATCCTTGTCTTTCTATCCTTTTTCCCCCTCGAAACCCCAAGTCACCGAGGACGTCTCCCCTGGGCCTCACCTCCCTAAAGAGAAAGAACCATCCCATCGTGGCGACATTGGGTGGGATAGGTTCCTGTTATGCCAATTTGGCTTTCTACTTTATAGCCTTTCTTCCTAGCTACAAATTGTGCGATAACAGGCTACAACACTAGAAGAGTGTTTTACTTTTTCTTGTTTTACTTTTTCTTGATCGTATCCTTGTTCCGGGTAGGTCAAGATGGTGTCCGGTCTCAAACTAGAAGATAGACTGGATGGTGCTACAAATTTCATATACTGGAAGACCAAGATACTCTTCTTCTTGGATGAAAATGAGATTCAAAATTATGTAAAAGAAAATGTCACAGAACTAGGGAATGATGAAGAGAAAGCCAAGCATAAGAAGAATAAAGCAAAGGCTAAGAGGATCTTGATCGATTCCATAAAACATCATTTGATTCCACACATTGTTTAGTTGAATACTGCCAAAGGAATATTTGATGCTCTGGTGGGATTGTTCAAGAGTAAAAACACTAGCAGGAAATTGGCTTTGAGAAATCAGCTTCGATGTATCATTATAACCAAGCTAGATTCAGTTGCCACTTATTTTATGAAAATCTCCCAGTTGAGAGATCAACTCAAGGCCATTGGAGACACCATAGATGATGTAGAACTTGTTACAGTAACTCTTAATGGATTGTCTTCTTCATGGGAGTCATTTGTTTAGAGCATTTGAGGGCAAGAGGAGTTGCCCAAGTTCAATCGGCTATGGTATGATTGTGTCCAAGAGGAGGCTAGAATATTGTCCAAAAACAACTTGTTGAAACCCCGGGATGAAGGAACTCAAGCTCTTGCAGCTCATGCAAGAAAAGGAAAAGGAAAAAGAAATTTTGGAAAGAAAAATACAGGAGGAGGATCAACTCTAGTTCAAGAACGAAAGAAGAAGGATCTTTCAAAGATCAAGTGCTACAATAGTCATACATTTGGTCACTATGCTTCTTATTGTCCTAAGAAGAAAAGGAAGGGAAGCCAACATGCATCAACAGTCGATGTTGATGAGCATCCAACACAAAAGAAGACAAAGGAATCTAAGCTCGATGAGATTATAGATGAACTTCGAAAAGAGTATTTCTTTATAATCTTTGCTCTTACAGGCATTATTACAGATAGTAGTGATACCTGGTTGGTAGAAAGTGGTGCTTCTAGGCACATGACAGGTTACCAAAATTCTCTTAAATATTTAAGAGAGAAAGACTGAACATTACTGGTGGAACTTGGAGACAACGCCAAGTATGCAATAAAAGGAGTTTGAACTACATTGTTTCAGCTTGAGTCTGGAGATCCTCTACACATGAGAGATGTATTGTTTGTACCATGATTAAAGAAGAACTTGCTCTCTATCTCAGCGTTGGAGGATAGAGGTTACATAGTTGCATTTGTGGATAGTCAGGTTCTTGTATGGCCTAAGGGCTCAAGCATAGACTCAGCAGGAGTGATTGGTGTTCAAGAGGGAGGATTGTACCTACTATTAGGACGTCTAGCCCAGGCATTGGTACATGACAGTATCGGTTTATGTTAGTTATGGCATCGGAGATTTGCTCACCTACTTTACAGGGCTTTGCCAGTACTAAGAAGAATGGTTATAGGTATTCTAGAGCTCCAGATAGAGCATGAGGGTGTTTGCAGGGGTCTTCCAGGGGATGTACACTTGTCAAGAATACCAAGGGACCTTATCTAAGCACTGATAGTATATCCAAAGGGATATTGGATCTAGTGCATTCAGATGTATGCAAACCGATGACAGTATCATCCTTGGGTGGCTTCTTGTACTTTGTGACATTCATTGATGATTTCTCCCGAAAGACATGGATCTACTTCATGAAGACAGAGGATGAAGTCTTCAGCAGGTTCTAGGAGTTCAAGGCTCAAATAGAGAACTTGACGGGGAAGAACATCAAGGTTTTAAGGACAAATAATGGAGGAGAGTGTACTTCCATTGACTTCAATGATTTCTGCAAGGAAGTAGGGATCAAGAGGGAGTAGACAGTTCCTTACAACCTCCAACATAATGGTGTTGCAGAAAGGAAGAACAGGTCCATTGTGGAGGTTGTAAAGGCTGTAGAAAAACAGTAACAAAAGCACACTGACTCCATAGGGCTTTTGTCAAACACTTAGTAAACACAGATTTTTGTCTTAAATGAACTTTGATATGTAATACCCACATACAGCTATATCATAAGAAGAAACACACATTATTAAGAAAGTATTGCAGTGGAAGATAACAATGAACAACAATCAAAAAACACATGTGCACACCCAGATTTTGGCAACCAGCCAGGGAAAACCCACCAAGAGAGATTTATTAGAGCTTCAAGAAGTCCAAAAGTTACAGCAGTAATGCATTTGGCAGCAAGAGAACACTTACATACACCCAAACTATCCCACAAAATTTTGCCTAGAAAATCGTGCCCAGAAATCTATATTGTTGTACGGCCTACTCCAAATCAGCACCTCGAAATGCATGCCAATCAGCAGATGTACGGTCTTCTTTGTACAGTCATCCTTCAGCAGAAAATACCCACAAGCTGCCTTGAAAACCATGCCTCAAATGTCTCAATTTTCGTGCCCACATCTTTGTTGTACAGTCTGTACGAATCCGTACAGTACGGCCTCCCTCTCAACAATAGACTTTAGCAACTCTAACCAGAAATTTCACCTTGGGATTTGTGCCCAATCTCTCTTGAAAATCGTGTCAAATCTATTGCTCACACTTTCTTCCAATCTCTCTCTCAATCTCTTTTGGCTTGTCTTGCACACTACCCTAAGCTTTCTCTTATAACAAAAAAATGACTTTTCACCTTCCCCATCCCTAAATCCAATGGCCAAGATCTAATCTTGCCTTTACAAGATCAAGGGACATGATTCATTCCCTCCAAAATAAATCACTTACATTTACTAAAGTAATTTTCCACTTTATGACATGCCAAGACTGGGCATGTACTCATTACCTTTTTCATTTTGTCAAAAGTCAACTGTGCCTCTGGGCTCCATATGAATGCTCCCTTCCTGGTAAAATCGGTCAAAGGTGCACAAAGTTGTGATAATCCTTTGACAAACCTCCTGTAATAGAAACAAATGCCAAGAAACCCCTTCAGTTTTGTGAGGGTCTTAGGTGTGGGCCAGTCAAGTATAACTTGTATCTTCTCTTGGTGTACTTGTAATTCCTGTACCCCAATGATGTGTCCCAAATAGAGGACCTCTGCCATTCCAAATTCACATTTGGATTCCTTAGCATACAAAGATTGCCCTTCCATGATAGCCATAATATGTTCTACATGTTGAATATGCTCCTCCCAAATCTTGCTATAGATCAACAAGTCATCAAAGAATACTAAGAGGAACTTCCTTAATTGTTTGTTGAAGACATGGTTCATGCAATATTGGAAGGTGGTTGGCGCATTAGTAAACCTAAACGACATCACTAAGAACTCATAATGACCGTAGTGACATCTGAAAGCATTTTTAGGTACATCTTGCTCCCTCATCTTGATCTAATGATAGTCATAGCGTAAGTCAATCTTTGTGAAGTAAATAGCCCCATGAAGCTCATCCAATAGCTCATCAATCCTTAGAATGGGGTATCTCTTCTTGATTGTCTTCTTATTCAAAGCTTGTAATCAATGCACATTCACATGGTCTCGTCCTTCTTTTTCACTAGCACCACTAAAGATGCAAAGGGGATGGAACTCGGCCTAATGTGGCCCATGTCTAGTAGTTCTTTGATAGCCTTCTCGATTTCATCTTTGTATTTATTTGGGTGTCTGTAGGGAGTGGTGATGACAGGTTTTGCTCCCTCTTCCAACTCTATGATATGCTCAAACCCCCTATCTTGTGGTGCTCCGAGTGGAATGGGTCCAAAGACTTTGTTGTGCTTGTTAATGATTCTCTGAATTTCTGGTGAGTAATGAGTCTCCCCTTTCTTATCCACTCACACTGATATTCTACATTCCACAACATATGCAATGTCTTCTCTTCTGAAAATGGCCTCCATGCGCTTTATTGTAACCACCCTATGTGTGTTTCCTGTCATGCCCCTGAGAACCATTTTTTTTCCATTTTCCTCTGTGAAGGACAACTCCATGGTCTTGCAGTTGGTATTGATTGGCCCCAACATACTAAGCCATTGAACCCCAAGGATGATATTAGTGTCTGGAAGGTCCATCACGTAGAAGTCTTGTGCCAAATCATGTCTACCTAATGTAAGCTTCATTCCCGGAATATTCCTGTCACATGGCATAATGTGCCCCCTTGCTACTTCCACCCGGAATCCTTCAAATTCAACAGTGGGTATGTGTCTTCTTTGTAGTAGGGCTGAATCAATGAAGTTATGTGAAGCACCTCCATAAATGAGAATTGAAACATTCTGC
The DNA here is from genome assembly GCA_010110895.2 of Picea sitchensis. Taxonomy (NCBI): domain Eukaryota; kingdom Viridiplantae; phylum Streptophyta; class Pinopsida; order Pinales; family Pinaceae; genus Picea; species Picea sitchensis. The sequence goes on from SNQJ01S0022540.1 coordinate 42,219, forward strand.
CCCTATAAGACCCCTCTCATCCTGAAGGTCTTGAATTTGGGTACCCCACTGATGGATGCCAATGTTACCTTCTCATTTTCTACAAGGTCGTGACTTGCATCTTCATCTTCTACATTTTCAGTGGTGTCTGCCTCTATGTTTTGCAGGTGGATGAGAGCTTCATCTTCCTCATCATCAGAAATTACTTCAATTTAGTGTGCCTTGCCTTTTCCCATACACTTGTGTGTTGGATCCCAAGGCTCTTTGCAAGTATAGAACAACCTCTTCCTCCTCAGTTCCCTTTTAGTGGTTTCATCCATTCTACCCCTTCATCTATCAAACCCCCTTTGGTCTCTCCCCCCTTGGTTCATGGGAGATCTTTGGTCTCTTCCTCCTGTGTTTAGAGGTGGTCTAACGGTAAATATATATTTCACTGTTGAACACAAGTCCCTTGTCCTCCATACAACATCCTGCAAGTTGGTAGGGTTGAAAGCCTTTACCCAACCCCTTAAGGGTTCCATCAACCCTTCTGTGAAGAGCATCATGAGTATCGCTTGAGACACATCCTGCACCATAACTGATATCCTCTGAAACTCCTCTATATATACCTCTGGTGACCCTGTCTTCCTGAGTTGGGTGAGTTCCCTGAAATGTAGCTTCAGATCCCCTTGGTCAAATCTGTCAATAAGCTTTTGTGTAAACTCTGTGTAAGTAATGATCTGGTTGTGGCCTAGTATAGTTAATCCATGGTACCATCAGTCATTAGCTTTTCCTTCCAAGTACATGGTGGAAAAATTGATGGCATCCATCTCTCTCATTGGGTTAAGTTGTAGGTAAGTATCAAGTTTCTGCACCCAAGACGGTGCATTCATCTTGGAAGATCCATCAAAGTATGGGATTTCCATCTTACCAACTTTGCGCTCTAGTTCATAGTTATTCATGTGATATGGTTTGGGTTTACCCCTGAAATTAATCCTACAATATCACTCCATTGTGATTTTTCTTTGGATCCCTCCGCTCAGTGAGTTATATTCCCTGGCATAATGTACGGAATTGTCCTTAATCTCATCTTGGTAGTTGGGTTGTGTCTGGTTATCCAAGAATGAAGGTAGATAGGGCCTAGGGGTGGTCTTGTTGTATGTATGTACCCGTGGTGCACCTCCTCCATAGCTCTGTCCCTCAGTGTGATAATGGGGAATGTGCTCCTGCTGATGTCTAGTCCCTCCGTGAGACCCACTAGCCTCTTTATTGGCATAAATTTCTAGACCCCTCCCTGCATGAGTCATCTGCATTAGGAGTTGTGACACCCTCTCATGGCTTTCACTTACCTTTCTCAGAGCCTCTATAATTTCTACATGTCCCCTACGTATTGTCTCCTGGTTCTCCTGGAGATGATGCACAAGGGTGCTCTGTGTCACGTTTATGGAATGTTGCAAGTCTTTCGCGAACCCTGCTAGAATCTATGGCTCATTGTCCTCACCCGTCCCCTCCATTTCGGCCTCTGTCTCACTTGTTTATTTCCTGCATCTGCCCATGTAAATGCCATTGAACTTTTGCATGCCCTAATCCCCACTGGTTGGGAGGATCAACGCTCTTATACCACTGTAATGTTCCCAAGCCATTTTTTTTCGCTGGAAACACTAACTGTTCATTGTCAACTATTGTTTGGATGTGGGTTTGCAGGTTTGCTCATGAAGTTGTGTTTAGGGATTATATATTTGATTATCAAAGAATATGGACATAGATATGAAGATACATCATAAATAAGTACAAGAGATAACAAGATACACTAGTTATGGAACCAAATAACACAGATCTGGCCTTTATTTATATAATATAGAAAACTCGGTACAATAGATCTACAGATCTAGAAGAATATCAGATAAATCCTCTAGCTAGAATAAGAGTTGCTACAAAATGCTCAAGGCTGAAGATACAAGCCTCCCAAGGCTAGATAATAAGTTGAAGAACAATACAAGATTAACTTCTTTCCCTCCAAGGTCCAAGTCCAAACCCCCTTGGCTGAAGTTGCGCCCTCTTAGCTGGTTGTAGAAACCCAATAATTTGACCCTGCTGCTAGAAGCCTCCAAATGCTCTGAAACTGTAAGGAATGGTATATCAGGGCAATACAAACCCCCTCCTAAAGTCTCAGACTGAAATACAAATATTTTCTCCTCAAATGACTAAAACTCCAAATTGAACTGCACCCTCCTGAAGACTGCAGAAACCCAATAATTCAACCTCCTAGCTAGGAGCCTCCATATTCTATGCAACTGGCTAGAAATGTAGATCGGGGCTAGGCAAACCCCCTAGTGAAGTCTCTAGATGAAAGATGAAGATCTTCCCCTCCAAAGTGAATAGATTTGTTTCCATAGTGCGCCCTCCTTCTCTCCAACTCTTCCCAAGCTCCAGAAAATCAAATGGAAAGTAAACCCTTCTCCAAATATGATAGGACTGATGGTTGAGGCCCTACAGAGAAAACCCAGGTGACCAATAGTCCAAAAACCTCCTCTAAGTCCTGGATCGAATCTTTCTTCCTTCAATGGTGCACCCCTCTTGCTGAAAACCCCCAAGGTTACGTCCTGCTTCTTCCTTGGATGATTGATGGTACCTGTAGCTGTTGTATAATGGTGTGGGTGGAGTATTGCATCCCGAAGACCAAGCTTGGATCAAGTAACATGGGATATTTCGCCACCGAGTTGATCTCTAGGGTTTGTATTCTCAAAACCCTCAAAATTGTTTATGCTCAAGAGCCCAAAAGAAAAATGCAATAATAATCCAAAGGTGAATGAGAAGTGTTCCCTTCATCTCTTTTATACCTCAATTATATTTCTCTGTTGAGTTAGTTAACCCCTAGGGTTAATTCCTAGCTTACCCTCACGTGCTCTTTTCTTTCACTTAGTTACCTTTTCTTTTCAAAGTCAACTTAATAATATAACGTTGAGCTTAGCTCATGGATTTTAGCTGACTTTCTCCCCATAGTGCATGAGACTATAGTTTAGTGGGGAAAACTAGACTACTGAGTCTCTCCAACCCTCTTCATCAAGAGGTGGGGGACATTACATGGTGAAAAAACGAGCTGAAGGACCATAGGCATTTGGAAGAAATGGAGAGGAAATGGAAATAACAAATTAACCTATAGGGACTTAAGAGATAATGTATAGTATCGACCTCTATAGAATGGATAAGGTGTAACATAGAGAAACAAACTATGGGCTACTCTAAGCAGTGAACATCGTATAGTCCTATATCCCTATATTCTCCTCCAACCCTATACTTTCACATACCTCCCTAGAATACTCGTCGAGGTACCCATGATAAAATTCATTCCACTCAACACAAGATTAATGGGAAGGCTCTCTAGCAGCTTATGGATTCAACAACATACCCTCGAGCTTAACGAAAAAGTAATAGTGGAAGAGAAAAACACATAGGGACTTTGAGATAACCACATGACAAAGCCTACAACTCCAAAGCATAGGGTAGCTAAGGCATATCATTCCCCTACCCAACCTAAATGACATCTTGCCTTGTAACATTGATACAAGGTGCTCCCAAGCCAATCTAGAGCCAATATCAACTCTTAATGTTGACATAAAGACCAACTCTCAATTCCAATCATAGTATACCCCCGAGCTTAATGGAAAATCAACAACGACATAGAAAAAGACAAGGGACTTCGAGATAACCACATGAAAATGTCTACAACACCAGAGCATAGGTAGCTAAGGCATAACATTCCCCTACAATCCTACTAAAGGAATTCTCGAACAATCCTGGCATCAATTCAACTAATAGATCTACAACCAATCCACCTCTAGAAAATCCTATGGACAACCTACCCCTAGAAAATTCATCTTTCTCTGGAAAATCTACCACGAACAGATTATCTAGCTTCAAACAATCATACAAGCAATTCACCTTTGGGAAATCTATATTCAATCTCCCCTCCAAATGTTATTTCCCCACCTGCAACTGATGAGTTATGAGATGGTTTGGATTCTGAAGCGGCATTAGGCCTCAATATATGATGCAAGAGTGTATGCTACTAATCTTTTAGATTGACCTAATAGGTCACAAACAATTACAACTGATGAGTTATGAGATGGTTTGGATTCTGAAGCGGCATTAGGCCTCAATATATGATGCAAGAGCGTATGCTACTAATTTTTGAGATTGACCTAATAGATCACAAACATTTACCAAGGGAGGTGGTTCCCTAATATTTTATTTATTTTTAATAGTTAGATATTTCTAGAAGATATCTTAGCGACAAATGTTTTAGATTGTTATTGGTTTGTTGTTGATATGTAGGTATACTTTATAGATTTAGGGTTGTTGACATAGCTCCAAATTCAAATTCAACTCTGATACCAAATTGTGAGAGAGTATATACTCGTGAGAGATATACCATCCATCTGAGTTAATCAATTTGGAACACAGAACTCCGACGAAGGATATTGACCTTTCATCAGAGCCAACTTTCAGAGCTTCATCCCTTATTTGACTTCGAATACTCTGACAATGAATTATGACCGTTCATCGGAGAAAAGGATCAACGATGGATATTGGATGATTGAACCAACTCCGAAAGGCAACTACACTATCCATCGAAAATCCAATTCGAAGTCTTACTTCAAATTATGGGGAGGGCGAAGACGACGTTATATAAATAGATGTATGTGAAANGCGCCAAAAGTCATGTGGGCCCCGTTTGGGTAAGTTGGTGCATCAACTTCCCGAGGTCGTAACTTTTGCATATGATCTCTGTTTTAGGCGTATGATAGCTCGTTGGAAAGATCTATCCGAGAACTACAACTTTTGGGTGAGCAACATGATCTATAATCCATGTTGCTCCTCGTTTTCTCAAAAAACATCATTTAGGGACTCAAAATGGCCCCAGAAGTTAAAAACTGCTAAAAATAGTAAATTACCAAAATTGCCAGAAACATGTTTTGGGCCAGTTGGAGAAGGTGTGTGGCCACCGATATCCACCTGGATCATCCAAGTACATGGTGGAAAACTTGATGGCATCCATCTCTCTCATTGGGTTAAGTTGTAGGTAAGTATCAAGTTTCTGCACCCAAGATGGTGCATTCATCTTGGAAGATCCATCAAAGTATGGGATTTCCATCTTACCAACTTTGTGCTCTAGTTCATAGTTATTCATGTGATATGGTTTGGGTTTACCCCTGAAATTAATCCTACAATATTGCTCCATTGTGATTTTTCTTTGGATCCCTGCACTCAGTGAGTTATATTCCCTAGCATAATGTACGGAATTGTCCTTAATCTCGTCTTGGTAGTTGGGTTGAGTCTGGTTATCCAAGAATGAATGTAGATAGGGCCTAGGGGTGGTCCTGTTGTATGTATGTACCTGTGGTGCACCTCCTCCATAGCTCTGTCCCTCAGTGTGATAATGGGGAATGTGCTCCTGCTGATGTCTAGTCCCTCCGTGAGACCCACTAGCCTCTTTATTGGCATAAATTTCTAGACCCCTCCCTACATGAGTCATCTGCATTAGGAGTTGTGACACCCTCTCATGGCTTTCACTTACCTTTGTCATCGCCTCTATAATTTCTACATGTCCCCTGCGTATTGTCTCCTGGTTCTCCTGGAGATGATGCACAAGGGTGCTCTGTGTCACGTTTATGGAATGTTGCAAGTCTTTAGCGAACCCTGCTAGAATCTATGGCTCACTGTCCTCACCTGTCCCCTCCATTTCGGCCTCTGTCTCACTTGTTTATTTCCTTCGTCTGCCCATGTAAATGCCACTAAACTTTTGCATGCCATAATCCCCACTGGTTGGGAGGATCAACGCTCTTATACCACTGTAACGTTCCCAAGCCATTTTTTCACTGGAAACACTAACTGTTCATTGTCAACTATTGTTTGGATGTGGGTTTGCAGGTTTGCTCATGAAGTTGTGTTTATGGATTATATATTTGATTATCAAAGAATATGGACATAGATATGAAGATACATCATAAAGAAGTACAAGAGATAACAAGATACACTAGTTATGGAACCAAATAACACAGATCTAGCCTTTATTTAGATAATATAGAAAACCTGGTACAATAGATCTACAGATCTAGAAGAATATCAGATAAATCCTCTAGCTAGAATAAGAGTTGCTACAAAATGCTCAAGACTGAAGATACAAGCCTCCCAAGGCTAGATAATAAGTTGAAGAACAATACAAGATTAACTTCTTTCCCTCCAAGGTCCAAGTCCAAACCCCCTTGGCTGAAGTTGCGCCCTCCTAGCTGGCTGTAGAAACCCAATAATTTGACCCTGCTGCTAGAAGCCTCCAAATGCTCTGAAACTGTATGGAATGGTATATCAGGGCAATACAAACCCCCTCCTAAAGTCTCAGACTGAAATACAAATATTTTCTCCTCAAATGACTGAAACTCCAAATTGAACTGCGCCCTCCCGAAGACTGCAGAAACCCAATAATTCAGCCTCCTAGCTAGGAGCCTCCATATTCTATGCAACTGGATGGAAATGTAGATCGGGGCTAGGCAAACCCCCTCGTGAAGTCTCTAGATGAAATATGAAGATCTTCCCCTCCAAAGTGAATAGATTTATTTCCATAGTGTGCCCTCCTTCTCTCCAACTCTTGCCAAGCTCCAGAAAATCAAATGGAAAGTAAACCCTTCTCCAAATATGATAGGACTGATGGTTGAGGCCCTACAGAAAAAACCCAGGTGTCCAATAGTCCAAAAACCTCCTCTAAGTCTTGGATCAAATCTTTCTTCCTTCAATGGTGCACCCCTCTTGCTGAAAACCCCCAAGGTTACGTCTTGCTTCTTCCTTGGATGATTGATGGTACCTGTAGCTGTTGTATAATGGTGTGGGTGGAGTATTGCATCCCCGAGACCAAGCTTGGATCAAGTAACGTGGGATCTTTCGCCACCGAGTTGATCTCTAGGGTTTGTATTCTCAAAACCCTCAAAATTGTTTGTGCTCAAGAGCCCAAAAGAAAAATGCAATAATAATCCAAAGGCGAATGAGAAGTGTTCCCTTCATCTCTTTTATACCTCAATTATATTTCTCTATTGAGTTAGTTAACCCCTAGGGTTAATTCCTAGCTTACCCTCACATTCTCTTTTCTTTCACTTAGTTACCTTTTCTTTTCAAAGTCAACTTAATAATATAACGTTGAGCTTAGATCATGGTTTTTAGCTCACTTTCTCCCCATAGTGCATGAGACTATAGTTTAGTGGGGAAAACTAGACTACTGAGTCTCTCCAACCCTCTTCATCAAGAGGTGGGGGACATTACACGGTGAAAAAACGAGCTAAAGGACCATAGGCATTTGGAAGAAATGGAGAGGAAATGGAAATACCAAATTAACCTATAGGGACTTAAGAGATAATGTATAGTATCGGCCTCTATAGAATGGATAAGGTGTAACGTAGAGAAACAAACTATGGGCTACTCTAAGCAGTGAACATCGTATAGTCATGTATCCCTATATTCTCCTCCAACCATATACCTTCACATACCTCCCTAGACTACTCGTCGAGGTACCCATGATAAAATTCATTCCACTCAACACAAGATTAATGGGAAGGCTCTCTAGCAACTTATGGATTCAACAACATACCCTCGAGCTTAATGGAAAAGTAATAGTGGAAGAGAAAAACACATAGGGACTTTGAGATAACCACATGACAAAGCCTAAAACTCCAAAGCATAGGGTAGCTAAGGCATATCATTTCCCTACCCAACCTAAATGACATCTTGCCTTGTAATGATGATACAAGGTGCTCCCAAGCCAATCTAGAGCCAATATCAACTCTTAATGTTGACATAAAGAACAACTCTCAATTCCAATCATAGTATACCCCCAAGCTTAATGGAAAATCAACAACGACATAGAAAAAGACAAGGGACTTCGAGATAACCACATGAAAATGTATACAACACCAGAGCATAGGTAGCTAAGGCATAACATTCCCCTACAATCCTGCTAAAGGAATTCTCGAACAATCCTGGCATCAATTCAACTAATAGATCTACAACCAATCCACCTCTAGAAAATCCTATGGACAACCTACCCCTAGAAAATTCATCTTTCTCTGGAAAATCTACCACGAACATATTATCCAGCTTCAAACAATCATACAAGCAATTCACCTTTGGGAAATCTATATTCAATCTCCCTTCCAAATGTTATTTCCAAACCTGCAACTGATGAGTTATGAGATGGTTTGGATTCTAAAGCGGCATTAAACCTCAATATATGATGCAAGAGTGTATGCTACTAATTTTTGAGATTGACCTAATAGGTCACAAACAATTACAACTTATGAGTTATGAGATGGTTTGGATTCTGAAGCGGCATTAGGCCTCAATATATGATGCAAGAGCATATGCTACTAATTTTTGAGATTGACCTAATAGATCACAAACATTTACCAAGGGAGGTGGTTCCCTAATATTTTATTTATTTTTAATAGTTAGATATTTCTAGAAGATATCTTAGCGACAGATGTTTTAGATTGTTATTGGTTTGTTGTTGATATGTAGGTATACTTTATAGATTTAGGGTTGTTGACATAGCTCCAAATTCAAATTCAACTCCGATACCAAATTGCGAGAGAGTATATACTCGTGAGAGATATACCATCCATCTGAGCTAATCAATTTGGAACACAGAACTCCGACGAAGGATATTGACCTTTCATCAGAGCCAACTTTCAGAGCTTCATCCCTTATTTGACTTCGAATACTCCGACAATGAATTATGACCATTCATGAGAGAAAAGGATCAACGATGGATATTGGATGATTGAACCAAATCCGAAAGGCAACTACACTATCCATCGAAAAGCCAATTCGAAGTCTTACTTCAAATTATGGGGAGGGCGAAGACGACATTATATAAATAGATGTATGTGAAACACCTAAGGGCTAGCACCATCGTAAGAAGGGGTACAATTCCCAATAAGAAGAAGATCAACAATATAGACATATAGATCTCTTTTTTATGGGTAATGCATACATCTTAATCGATGTATCTYGATYGACCTGTATTTGGGAGGGAAGTAACTCCATATAGATAACCAATGTWTTAMACATCAYGATCTATGGATAATTGATCACTCTTTCGAGAGATGTGATGTTCGAGCATCCATTAGTTTAGTATATCATAGGTGTAATTGGCCAAACAGAGAATATCTATTTTTTGATATGAAAGAGTTTCACAATGAAAGAATCATCAATACCAACATGAGTAGACTAGAACATGGATATATATTGATGATCTGCTGACCACATTTGTCAATTTCCATAAGGGGGTATGGATTGGCCCCATATACACTTATCTGGGTATCTCTTGTTTCTCATTCAATTGGGTTACTTAAATATTTTCTCCCACAATTCCCTTGACTTGGGTTCAATTCGATTAGATGACAACTTGTGTAAGATCCTCCCTGGCTTCCAAGTCGAGACAACCATGTTTCCATAAACTACCCCTCACTAAACTGACAGCCTTGAGCTCTTTACAGAGTTGGGATCACTACATACAATAGTAGGGGGCCATTGAAGAAGTGGGTCGGACCTCGGAACAGTTTCTATTGACCAAGTGTCTCATCATTGGTTGGATGGGTGTCGTTCCACCACTAGATAGATATAGTGAGGATTGGTAGGGAGAAATTCATTTTCAGAGTCTCCTTCTCCTAGTGAACGATGATCCCAAAAATATCCATAGATCGAGAATTTCCATGTCTTTGAAGAACGACTAGTAGAGGGTTCCTTATTCCATTTACTTATCCAATCCTAGGCGACAACATATTATACCAACATAGAATGACTCTACTTATTTATTTCTTGATTCTTGGAGAAGCCATTTTTTTATCCATTTCTTAAGGGGGTTGGGGAGAAACCACTTAGAGGAGTGTAAGTGGGAAAATATCCTACTTAAAGAAAATGAATGTGAGAAATCCATATGGTCCTATTGTCTCACATAATGCAACGTGAGACTTTCCAGTGTTGAGTCTTTCCTATGGGAAATAATTATCCACCAATACCATATCGGTCTTATTAATATAGATGAAGCTTGACTACAGCCCCCGCAGTCACGCTACTGAAAAAAAGTAGTCCATGTTCCTTAGGTCACTAGGAGTAGGTACCTACATGAAACAATAATGATTTCCACCACTCCCCTCTTATGGTCCCAATTCAGCTGGTCCATTAGGGTTCTGATTCAGTGGATGGTGAGTCATATCATTCCAATCATTACCATGGGAGATGGTGATCCCCATGGTTGGTGTAAATTATTAAGATTCAATGGGCGGGGGCGATCCTTGTCGTTGTTATTTCTATGTATATATTAGGATGCATCAATGGAAGTGTGAGTTAAGCTTCCCCAGACGAATACACCAGTGGCTGATTTCAGTGTTGAAAGACACACCCTAGTCACCGGGGAGATCACACAGGTCTTCCATCAGTCTTCAGCAACAGTTTCACAGTTTCCAGTAGCAAGGGTGCACTTATTCAGGGTGAGGGCGCAACTTATGAGGAGGTATTGAGTCGACTTGTCCCATCTAGGGAGAATCCATAGATTCCCTTCTGACCCAGTTGAGAGGAAGGCAAGGCGCATATTTTTCCCAGTTTCTCCTCAGATTCTAATGGAGAAATCATCTAGGGTACATTTTCCAGTCGTTGAGGTTGCAGCACTTGGGGAGGACAAATTTGGGGTTCACGAGTGATCATCAGATCAGATCGAGGGAAATCTTTCTGACCCATTTCATAGTAGGCCAGGGTGATTAGTTTGAGACACATATCAGTCGATTCTGACGGTGGAATCACTAGGGCATAGTTTTCCAGTAGCATAGGGGTCACATTTCCCCAGGGGGATCCATTCGGGGTCTAGACATACCAGGAGAGGGACAGTCAGTCACCAAGACTGAGTGAGACAACATGGCGCACTGATTGGGACAATTTTCAGGCCGACCTGAGAGGTGAACTTTCTAGACTTGCAACAGTTTTCGTATGAGATGTCATAGCTTCCAGCATATTCTACAAGGGCGTATCCAGGGAAATGTGGGCTGACCCTACCTCAACATTAGTATTCTCATCGAAGGGGTGTTCAGGGAAAGGTCAGTTGATCCTTCCTCTAATATAATATTCTCATCAATTGGGATATCAGAGAAGGTTCAACTAACCCTTCCTCTGACATAGAATTATCATCAAGTGCGAGCCTAGGGAAGGGCAGTTGACCCTTCCTCCAACATAGTATTCCAATAAAGGGAAACCCTAGGGAAAGGGTTGGTTGACCCTTCATGTAGCATAAAATCCTCATCAAGGGAGAACCCAAGGAAGGTTCGACCAACTCTTCCTCGAGCATAGTATTCTTGTCGAGGGGAGCGCATAGAAGGGTCAAAAAACCCTTCCTTCATCATAGTATTCTAAGGTTGAGTGGGATATCAAGGAAGGGTTGGTTGACCCTTCCTCTAACTAAGTATTCTCATCAAGGGGAGCCTTGGGGGGGAATCTTTCTCTATCATAGTATTCTTGTCAAGTGGGAATTTGGGAAAACATTAGTTTTCCCTTCCTTCGGCATAAGATTCCCATCAAGGGAGAACTCGGGGAAGGATTTATCGACCCTTCCTTGAGCATAGTATTCTCGTCGAGGGTATTCTAGGGA
>SNQJ01S0022540.1:76036-93928 GCA_010110895.2 Picea sitchensis
GATGTTCATTTCTCAAGAAAAATATCTAAGAGAAATGTTGAAAAGGTTTCAAATGGAAGATTCTAAACTTGTGGGCACACCTATGGTTATTGGATGCAAATTAAGCAAGGATGATGACTCACCTGATGTTGATCAAAGTTCATGTAGGTCAATGATAGGCAACATGTTGTACATCACAGCATCTCACCCAGATATAATGTATGTTGTTGGAATGGTAGGAAGATATCGGTCTGCACCTAAACAGAGTCATTTGCTAGTTGTCAAAAGGATATTCAGATATTTGAAAGAAACAATGAACTATGGCCTTTGGTATCCTAAGAATCAGAATTTTCAATTATCAGTCTACTCAGATGCTGATTCGGCTAACTGCATGGATGAAAGGAAAAGCACGAGTGGAGGTGCATTCTTCTTAGGTGATTCTCTAGTAGCATGGTTGAGTAAAAAGCAAGGTTCCATTTCTTTATCAACTACAAAGGCAGAGTACATTGTTGTTGCTACCTATTGCACTCAGCTATTATGGATGATTCAGACACTTGCAGACTTGGAGGTAAAATACGATGCACCGATCCCAATTCATTGTGATAACACTAGTGCCATCAGTGTGTCCAAGAATCCTATATTCCACTCCAAGACCAAGCATATTCCCATAAAATACAATTTTCTGAGAGAGCAGGTCACCAATCAGATTGTTCAGGTCCATTACATTCCAACCACAGAACAAATTGTAGACATCTTTATTAAACCTCTAGCCAAGACACCATTTAAATATCTTCGACAGAAGCTGGGTGTCATCCTGTCTCACACCTAAGAGAGTCCATCCTATTAGCGGGAGTCTGTATTGATTGAATATCTGATACCTCCGAAAATTACTGCAACAGCTCAGGGGGAGCATATTTTTTTTGACATTGATGTCAAAGGGGGAGAAAACAACAGGTCTGGGTGCCTTTGTTGCCATCAATGCCAAAGGGGGATATTGTTGGCATGTTTTACAGGCAGCAAATGCTTGTCATTGATGGAAAGTATAGCAGTGATGGTAGCTTGAGTACAGGTACAATGTGTCAGGCGAGCACCAGAAGTATTTTGGGGAGACGCAGCAGAGCAAGCTCGTGAAGACCAGAAGAGATAGTGTAGAGGTGCACGCAAAGTGAAAGAGTGTGCTTGTTTCATTTGATGGAAAACAAGCAGGCAAGGAAGATCAACAGTGACGATGGCAAAGATCATGACCAGCAGCGCCGGATAATGGCATGGCAATGGAAAGTTCAATAGGTGATTAGTGCAGAGTATGTGTGTTTGTCATTAATGGAAAAGATCAAGACCGGCAATGCAGGGATAATGGCATGGAAATGGAAAGTTCAACAAGTGATCGTTGGATCCCGATCAGAAGTGTAAATACTCGGGAGTTGGAAGAGTCAAGAGTCGAGACTCTTCATCAAAGGAATCCCAAAACTGTGAAATGAAAAATGTCGAAATCCCGAAATAGGCACATCAACAAAGACGTGAAACCATGGCTTAATCTGAGTCATTGATCAGAGGGAGATCATGGATCGTTGATCCGATTCCATTTGGGAGTTTCGGATACCGGTAGTTGGAGGAGTCAAGAGTCAAGACTCTTCATCACAGGAGTCATGAAGTCATGAAATGCGAAATCGTGAAATGTCAAAGACTCCATTTTGGAATTTCAGATACCGTGAGTTGGAGGAGTCAAGAGTCANGCGTGTTTTCTTCAAGGCTGTTCCTCCTGAGCTTTTACTTCTAAATCCCTACGGGGTTTTATCCTTCTTATCCTACTGTCTCTACTGTTGCCATTAATGACAACAACCATCACTGCATTCTATCCACTGAATTTGCCAACAATTCTATCGTATCTAGATAATAATTTTGAGGCTAATGACTTATACCATTGCCAAAATATTACCATATGTTGATAAATCACACTTCTTTTTTTCATCTTTCCACCATGGACATGGATATTTATCCAAGTTATTTTCATTGGCTATTTTATCATCATGTGTTGGCATGTTTTACAGGCAACGTATGCTTGTCATTGATGGTAAGTACAACAGCGATGATGGTTTGAGTACAGGTACAATGTGCCAGGCGAGCACCAGAAGTATTTTGGGGAGACGCAGCAGAGCAAGCTCGTGAAGACCAGAAGAGATAGTGCAGAAGTGCACGCAAAGTGCAAGAGTGTGCTTGTTCATTTGATGGCAAATAGGCAGGCAAGGAAGATCAGCAGCGATGATGGCATGGAAAGATCAGAAGCGTAAACTCCATTTTGGAGTTTCGAATACCGGGAGTTGGAGGAGTCAAGAGTCGAGACTCTTCATCACAGAAGTCCCGAAGTTGCGAAATGTCAAATGCTGAAATGCCGAAACAGACACATCAACAAAGACTCTAGTTTCGGATACCGGGAGTTGGAGAAGTCAAGAGTCGAGACTCTTCATCACAGGAGTCCCGAAGTCGCGAAATGTGAAATCACGAAATGTCAAAGACTCCATTTCGGAGTTTCGAATACTGGGAGTTGGAGGAGTCAAGAGTCAAGACTCTTCATCACAGGAGTCCCGACGTCGCAAAGTGTGAAACGCCGAAATACCGGACCGTTGATCTGACTCCATTTCGGAGTTTTGGATACCGGGAGTTGGAGGAGTCAAGAGTCGAGACTCTTCCTCATAGGAGTCCTGAAGTCATGAAATGTGAAATCGCGAAATGTCAAAGACTCCATTTCGGAGTTTCGGATACCGGGAGTTGGAGGAGTCAAGAGTCAAGACTCTTCATCACAGGAGTCCCGAAGTCGTGAAATGCGAAACGCCGAAAAGTTGATCTGAGTCCATTTCGGAGTTTCGGATACCGGGAGTTGGAGGAGTCAAGAGTCGAGACTCTTCATCATAGGAGTCCCGAAGTCGCGAAGTGCGAAACACTGAAATTGCGAAAGCGCTTTATGGATAAGCGCTTGGTCACCGTCGGTGGTCACATCGTCGAAGAGCTGTAGAGAAGAGCTCGAAGAGACTAGCTCCATTTCAAAGTTTGGGACATGGAGATTCGAGACGACTCTTCACAGAATCCTCGAAACGTGAAATACGAAATGTGTGTTCAGAAATGGCCCCTGGTCATAACCTATGGTCACATCGATGAAGGCTCAAGGGAGGAACTAGCATGAAGCTAATATCCATTTCGAAGATCGTGACTTGAAGAGTCGAGATGCCTCACAATAGGAATGCCAAAATGTTGAAATGTCGAATTGTCGAAATGAGAAATGGCGAAATAAATGCAAGTCACGAAAGCGCCCTCAGAACAGGCGTGTGGTCACCGCCTGAGGCCACATGTGAAAAGAAAGGTGAAAGGTGCCAAAGGCACAAGGCACAATAGGTTCATAGTGTAACTTCTAGAAACGACTGATTTTTTCTGCCAGAGGACTTGAAGAGACTTCAGGGTGATCGCCAGAGAAGATGAAGAGACTCAAGGCATCTGCTAGTGGAATGAAGACTATTCATAGAGGCGATTGGCAGATGGAAGAGCGTTGAAGCCTGTAACTGCAACAGAGAGAATGAGCTCAACTGTGATAGAGAAGATGAAGAGTCTTGACTATTGGAGAGGCTAAGGAATCTCGGCATAACACCCAGTGATGATGAATGCATGGGTATAACCGCTAGAGAAGCTGAAGAATTGCCATGATGATCAGGAAGAGGACTCGACACGAGGAGAACATGCAGAACAGAGAGAGTGTGTTGATGCTCGAGTGAGTGAAGCGGTGGCAAGGTGGAGTGGCAGTGAATATCCCGATGTGGAGAACAGTGGAGTGGTGTAGAGCATGCAGAAGCATTGCGCATAGAGAATGCACAAGGGGCACCGAGACTATAAGAATGCAGAACAAAGAAGAGAGGAGGTGTGGTTGTTGAGAGTGTCTGAGGTGTGTAGAATGAGGCAGAGTGTAGCAGCTGAAATGCATAGAAGAGGAATGGTGCATTGAATGGACATGGCGCACAGAGCATAAAAGGCAAAAGAATAGAAGGCGCAAGGATGTGTGCATGAAGACAGTGAGGCAGACAGAGTAGGGTAGTGTAGCAGAACAATGATGAGACTGGTAGGCCATTGATGAACATTAAATCACTGAGTTTCAGTAGCAAAGATTTATATTTCAGGGTGGTAGGGAGGTGCTAGGGAGGAATATTGTCCTCAGAGGTTCAAGTGGGTGCTTGAACATAGGGAGTTGTAGCTTCCATCTGGTTGCAGCCAGAGAAACCAGGGTGGCAGGGTGGTGCAAGGGAGAATTGTTGTTCTATGTTATACAGGTTGGTACCTGTGTGACTGGAAGTTGGTGCTTTCATCCAGTTGGAGCTGGAACACTTAGGGAGTTGTTGCTTCCATCTAGTGGGTGCTAGAGAAACCAGGGAGTTGGTGCTTCCTTCTAGTGGGTGCTAGAGAAACCAGGGAGTCGGTGCTTCCTTCTAGTGGGTGCTAGAGAAACAAGAGAGTTGGTGCTCTCAGCAAGTAGCAGCTTACAAAACAAAGATTGTAGCCTCATTATGAGTTGGTTCTCATAAGTATGATAATGTACAGAATGTAAATATTACTTATCATATAAAGAAGAAGAGGTTTTTACCCTTTATGGGTTTCCTCAGGAAATATCTATCTCTATGTATCTCATATGTGTGAATGATGTCGAATGTTCTATTGCTTACTTCCCTGCATTATTGTGATTGTCATTGAGTGCTCTGTAAAGAGTTTAAAATAAGCATAATTGTTTAAGCACAGTAACAACTAATTCACCCCCCCTCTCAGTTGTCCAACATCATGTACATGGTATTCATCAATTTTAAACATTGAATGTTGACTCATTTTTTATGTTCTAGATTAAATTATAAATCTAGTATGTTAATTAACAAATCTCAAATAATTTAGCTAGTACAAGGACACAAAATCTAGGACACTAATAACATGGCATATAATCATCTAATAATGGCATATAAATCATTTTAAACATAAAATATCAAAGCATCAATTATAAAAAGTAAATAGCACAAAGAGAGAACCACTGAAATGATTTACAATGTCATTCATTTGACTCAAGAATATGTGCACACAATATAACCTATACACCAAATTGTACACTCAACGCGTGAAAGCATGTTTTTGATGATATTTGGATTCATTTTGATCCCATTACGTGAGAAATTATGTTAAATGAAGGCCTATTGTAGGTCAACAAATTAGGGCTATAATATTGTTATGGTTTTTAAGGTTAAATAAAGTTTTTTGGTTAACATATAGATCTATTTTGTTTCAATTTATTGTTTATACTTATGAAATCAAACATTCATAACAGACCTTAAAGAATCAACTAGCCTTGAGACATCTACATGAATATTAGAATATTAACATGGGTGGATTTTTTTCTTCCATTAGGAAACTTTCAAACAACTCCCTAGGAAAAGGCAAGGCTTCAAGTAATAACCTAGAGAACCATATCTTGCATAGATGAGATATATTGTAGCAAAATTAGGTAGAGAAATCCACTTAGAAAAGTATGTTTGGGATAAGTAATAGGACAATACTAATGAATAACATAAAAATATAATCCTTGCTACCATAATGCTTCCACAATGTATAAACAAATGCTACAACTAAATTGTAGAGATTGTTGTAGAGTTCTTTGATCTTGTAAATTTTAATGTTGACTTCATCTATTACATGTCATTGACCTAGATGTTATATGTAGTGACTCTAAACAATATTTCTCTGATTTAGCAAGCTTCTTTCCATTTAGATATGGTATCACTATATGGGATGAAATCCATTCATTTATGATCAATTTTCATCTCCTTCCATATAATTTCAAACCATTCATGATCAGATTAATGTATGATTTTATATGACACACTTAGTTAGCATACAAGACCTCAAATTCCTTCATTGTCAATTGGTTCTATCTGTAATTAATCATTGATTATTTTCCTTTTAGACTAAATAGAAAGGAACAAATGTATGTATAGTTGATCATTTAAAGTAATTCAACGAACGAAACAAACATCTCTATACTTCATTTTTCAAAATGTTATACTTTTCCAACGAAATGAGTCCAACAATATCCTATTTGAATCTTAGCTTTCCCTCTATCCTTTCAAGGCCTAAAAAATTGAAACTCTCTAAGAAATAGAGAAAAAAATTCAAGGCACCATACAAGAATCACAAAATTGGGGACTTCAAAACACATAAGCAGTGCTTTGAATTCACCCTAGGATTGGAAAGACTAGAAGCAATATATGCTAAGTTCTATGTGTCATACTTATGATGTGCATAAAATCCCATAAACTATCATGGTCCAAGAGCAACATTGAAGGTATAAAAGGTTAGAGAAAAAGCATTAGTATCAAATCCCATTTGAAAGTGAGTTGATGACCCACTTCTTTAAGAATGAGTACCTTGCTAAGCACCCCCTCCTATTCAAGAGATATTGCATCCAATTTCATATCCAATTATAGTAGTATCAACGTAAGCAAAGGAATATTCTATTCAATAATGATACCCATAAGTAGATATATCATATGGAGATACAATGCCCATTGAGGAGTCATAGCCCATTCTAGCTACATATCTAGGTGTGTATATAGTTGATCAAGACCCAACAACAACTGAAGCATTTTTATAGCTAGTAGCATAATCCCTAGGCATGGATCAAGATTGAGAGGTTATTAATGTAGAGAAAGTAGAGGCAATATTATTATTTAATAGAGATAGATACCATATCCCATAGCATACATTCATGTCCCATCTTACTCCCTTCACATGGTTATAGATACATATATAGCCTCAAATCCTCCAATTCTAGGTTTGATTATGGGAACATCCATGTTACATGAAAGTCACATAAGGTTTCCATGTCATAGAGGTTAAGCCAACATCATCACCTGCAGTAGTCCCACCATGAATAGAAGAAGCATCGATTTAAGTTGATGGATTAGCATCAATTTAAGTTCTAGATATAGATTCATAGGTAGAGAAAATAGGGGTATATACTACGAATAGAGAAAATTAGTAGTATCTAAATTCGAAGGCGAGAGAAGATCTAGTTGAAGTACCCATTTCATAATCCCTAGCATTATAGGAAGATCTAGATATATACTCGGTTGTTGTTTAGATGAATAAAGTCCTAGGTGAAGCAGAAGCTGAGGAGGCAAAGGAAGTTTCTTAGTCAATCCTACAATATTTTTTCTATGCTTCCAGGTTACTATTTCATAGGAGTTTATGCAGCTTACTACGGAGATAAATATCCAATATAGTATTTTCCCACATATCCCTAAAAATTGTAATGCATTTTCAAGTGTTTTCACCTCTTAGGTTCCAAAATTTGTCATTGGAGAACCATAGCTTGTTCCAAAAGCATCTAAACCTAAAAATGGGAGAGGAGGAAAAAAATACATAAGTAGGGATAGCTTATCTTCCTATAGTCCTTCATATGACCCAAGTCACATCACATACTAAAAGTCTCAAAATTCAAATTGCAAATGTCCCAAATATATCATTATAGTTATCCCGAGATAGGTCTATCACTATTGGCATATCCAGACCAAGTTATATATCCTAACTTGACAGTTAATATTACTATGTTTCACATCCATTGTTACTTCTCAATAAAGTCATGGCTTAGCTTTTGGTTCAAATTTTGAAGTATGGGAGTACTTGAACATAATCGTTTATGTAAGATCGAGGATGGGGAAATTCAACAATATTAAGTATCTAGTTCTTGGATATATGTAAAGGGAAATTCTCATGGAAATATGAATTCTATGTTGAACATGGGACACCCATTTCAATCCATTATAAATTAAAAATAAATTTCCTACTCTAAAAGGGAGAAAACTACAAACCCACTTTTTAGAATTCAACTATATAAATATTTAGGAATAATAGAGTTCATTGGGAATAATTAGAACTAATTCATTTTTCAAAAAGTTTTGATTATAAGTATAGTCCAAAATATTTTAACAAAAATGGTTCCTAACTTTATGTAAGGCTATGGGGTATGTAAATATATCTAAAAAAAAGTGAATGGATCACAAATGTTGTTCCAAGGGGTGACATTCATCCTTTAATAGAGTAATGTATTACAAGCAACCAAATAATAATTCTATACTTCATTTTTCAAAATGTTCTATTTGTGAGTCCAATGAGTCCAAAAACATCTTGTTTAAAATCTCAACTTTCCTTCCATCCTTTCAAGGCATAAAATTCAAAAACTCATTTAGTAGAGAAAAAACATTTCAAGGAGTTGTAGAAGAATTGTAGAACTGAAGACTTAAAATACATAAGAGGTTACTAACTTCACCCTAGGATTGGAGAGACTAGAGGTAATGTATTTTAAGGTCTAAGAGTTAATGGTAACTAATCTTTAGCCACAAGCTGGAAATTTCACCGTCATACTTAGATGGAGAGATCTACTCACGTTCTTATAATGATGAGTGGAAAAATTGAATAAGTGTAGTAGGGGGATTTTCTTCATAATGAAGTTGTGGGGGAAGTAGAAAGGAAGGGAAGTATGATGATGTAAGGACCTAAGTTGAGGAGATAACACTAGTAGATAAAAATCATTCTAAGGAATTACAAAATCCGAAATAAGTTAGTTTACTAGGGAAAATGGTGAAAAGGGGACATAGAAGCAGAGTTAGTAGATAATCCAAGAGCTATATTTAACACAAGAGAGACTTCAAAGTACATTAGAAATTATTAGATTCACCCTAGGATTGGAGAGACTAGAGGCAATATTTTTTAAGCTCTAAGAATTGATGCTAACTAATATCTAGTCACAAGATATGAATTTCACCATCATATTTAGCTAGGGAGATCTGCTCCCACAATGAAGGTCTAACAAGGTGACAAATAAAATGCATTTTTTGTCATTATACCTAGCTACAGAGAATTACTCCCATTCTTATAATGAGAGTGGAAAATTTGAATAAGTTGAGTATTGGTTTTTTCTCCATAATGAAGTTATGGGGAAGTAGAAAGGAAGGCAAGTATAAATATGTATGGACTGAAGCTAAGGAAACTATAGAGGAAAGGCATTCTAAGGAGTTACATAATCCCAAATAGGTTAGTTTACTAGGAAAAACGGTGAGAAGGGGACATAGAAGGAGAGTTAGTAGATGATCCATTCACTGGGATTCACATAAGAGAGAAAACGTTTTATTATTGGATAAGGAGGTCTCCAACATTCTCGAAGACAATACATGATTTCATTTTAGGGATGGAAGATGAACTTAAGTATTTTAAGGAGAAGAAAAGTAGGCCCTTTATAAAATTGCATATTCCCTTCTTAAAGATCCAAGTCACATCACATACTAGAAAGTCACAAAAGTAAAACTGCAAATTCCCCAAAATATATCATTACAATTGTTCCAAAATAGGTATAGTGCTATGTCGTAGTCAAGCCAAGTTATATTTCCCAACTTTATAGTTAATACTATTATGCTTCAGGTTAATAGTCCCTTCTCAACAAAGTCAAGGTTTAGTGTTTGGTTCAAATTTTTATGTATTCCAATACTTGAACGTAATAGTTTATGTAAGATTGAGGATGAGGAAATTCAAGAGTATCAAATCTCCAGTTCTTCGATCTATATTGTAAAGGGAAATTCTCATGAAAAACTGAAATACTATGTTGAATACATGTTCACCCATTTCAAGCTATTATAGATAAAAATTAAATTCCCTATTCCAAAAGGGAAAACAAAACTATATTCCCACTTTTTACAACTCAATTGGATCAACATTTATGATTGACAAAGTTCTTTGGGAATAATTAGGACTACATTTTTCAAAAAGTTCTAATTGTGAGTACAGCCAAAACTATATTAACAAAAAATGTTCCTAACTTGGTGTAAGGTTCTTGGGTTTGTAAATATAACATAAAATATGTATGAATCACAAATGTTGTTTCAAAGGGTGACATTTATCCTTTGAAAGAGTAACACAATACAAGCAAGTAATTAAAGCAGCCAAACAAAGTTGTATACTTCATTTTTTAAAATGTTTCGCTTATGAGTGTTGACTTATTGCTTCAAGTGACAGATATCATAGTGTCACTAGTGAAAAATATCATATATAGATTTGTCACTAACCTCAAAAATCCCAACCCTAAATAAAAATCATAACTCTAAATAACCCCAAAAAACAATAAGAATCTTTGCATTTAACGACCAAAAAAATATTTTGAAAGATCAATTTGACTTGCCTGCAATTTTCTAGTAGCTATTTAAGGGGAATTATTCAAATTCTCCATGGACACCTTCTCCAACTTCTAATTCGTATTCCACCTTTTGAGAAACCTCCATGTTCAATCCATGGCAATAATATATACACAATATTACCCTCCCCGAGAACTAGTAAACAATTACCCACTAAAAACCCTCAAACATGCCTCAAAACCCCTCTCATCTACCAACAATAGTGTTAGGGACCTAACCTCCCTAACCCCTCACGTAGGTAGAATAATATGTTTTCCATGCAATAAAGGTCAACATTTCTAAATAAGGCCTAGTTAATAATGTGAACAAGTCTAATGTAAGAAGACTTAATAGAAGCTTTCACTTCTAGAAAGATCGTCCTCTAGAATGTTATTTATAAGATAGAATTAGTATACATAGCATTAGAAAGCATGAGAAACTCTTGTCTTGAGAATTATTGTAATAGATATTTTCTCTGCTAGAGTTTCCCCACTAGAAGAGACAAGTGAACTTGGCTTTCTATCAATAAAGGTATCATTGTTGGTGTTGTTATTCTCTATATTTTGTTGTTCCACTGGTATTTGTTGTAATATTTATGTTTATGCTTATTATAATACACCTGGTACCTTACAAGTGGTATTAGAGCACTTTCCTCTATAGAAATTGTGGGAAAAAAAATTCAAGGTATAGATGTGTATTGTCGGCATCTTTAAAGCATAGATATATGTCGTTCAATGGGTAAAATTGTGGTTGGGGAAGACTACACACGTGAAATATAGATGGTTTCACGAGGTTACTCGAAACAAACATTTCACCTTGTTGGAAACCTCTATAACCCCTATTGGTACCCCTTCGAGTAGTATCTCATCAGACAGAAACTGTACATAACCATCACTCCCACATACCATCAAGTATATCGTGAATCCCCTAGATCTCTTGAAACTAGCTCTAGATCAGTCGATTGGTCACCTAACTACTATAGTGACATCAAGAACAACACTCAGTAAGATACTCTCTAGTACCTGCGTAATCAAGTAATACAGCTAAGGGTACAGTCGAGCCTCCTTAGTTGGTGCCCTGATATATTGGGCCAAGTACTACTATTCAACCCCACACGTATATCAAAGAGCTATAGCACATGGAAAACCCTTTTTATGTACGAACCCTAAAAACCCTAACCCTTGGGAACAGAACAGAACATAGCATAAAAGGAACAAAATGGATTTGTTTTGCGCAACTCTGCCTCTTGCAACATGATTGCGAAATTCCTACACAATTTTCCTTGTTAACAATTTGGGAATTTTGTCACTGCATTATTCTTTAGGACAAAGTATAACTTCACAGAAGTAAAAAAAAAAAAAACGAGTATAGTAGTTTGGTCAGCACCCTTACTCGAGACCTATCTCATTGGATTAATCTCTTTTCCCTGATCGTTGTGGTACCTATCACTTGTAATACTTTTTTCCATGGACCCGCCCACCTTCCTTGCACCGTTATTCACCACATATCCCATTAGATTTCTCTCTTTTCCCCATTTGTCGTGATACCCCCTTCTATAATGCTTTCTTTTGTGGACCCACCTGCCCATTTTTTCCTAGTCACAAATGGCTCTCACACACAACCAAGAACTCACTACCTTGATCACAGAAAACATCATGAACAAGGACATCACGGACATCAATTTCAAAATTAGCTCCTTTAATTCCTGCATTGATACTCTCAAGGACCGGCATGCCACCATCAAAGATACACTTGACAAATTTCCAAGTCGATCCATGAACCCCTCCTCATATGAACAGCCTTCCTATCATGAAAATGTTGACTCTTCCCATTTCCAAAACCCTCATTCCAATCACCTTCATCTTGAACTGTGTCTTCCCAGAGTCGAGGTGAACAAATTTGATGGCTCGGATCCCATGGGATGGGTAACTCAAATGGAATATTATTTCTCCTTACATGGCATCATTAATAAATTGGCCAAAATTCATTACAGTGTCCTCTATCAGGATCTTGAACATTGGCAATGGTTGCAATGGTGTAAAAATTCATGCCAAGGGTATGTTACTTGGGAAAATTTTGTGGTAGATCTTTATAAATGCTTTGACAATGATACACACCATTTTAGTCATTTGACCAAGTTGAAACAATTTGGCTCGGTGGAATACTTTATAGTCGCATTTGATCACTTGGCTTTCATAATGGAGAGGATGTAAGATGCCTTCTTTAAGGAATTCTTTATAAGTGGCCTAAAGGATGAAATCTGAGCTCGGATCATCATTCTAATGAGGCACAACAGTTTGTCTCTTCACATAGTACAAAACCCTCATTTATTCCTCTCCCTATACCCACCTACCTGTCATGTCACTCCTCGGAATATCCAGAAATTAACTTGGGAAGAAATGGTTGAATTCCAACTCAAGGGTCTTTGTTATAATTGTGATGATAAATATTTTTAGGGGCACAAGTGTAAAGAATAGAAACTTTTTATGGCCATTTCTGAGGATGTTTCTAACAAGGATGTTGATGTTTCCCCTATTGAAGAGTCACCCCAAGAAAATTATCCTACTCCTCCCTCTGATCCTCCAGATATTGAACTGTTGATTTCAGTGAACGCCCTCACTGGTTTCTCTGCTCCCCAACCCATCAAGTTAATTGTCTACATTAAGCATAGGAAATTCATCATCCTAGTTGACAATGGCAGCACCCATAACTTTATTCATTATTGAATTTCCCAAGAAATAAATTGTTATATGCGTGCAGTCAACGATTTTCAAATCATGATTGACAGTGGCGGTTCCATAAAATGTGGGGGGCATTGTGAAAATGTGCACCTACAAACTAGTTAATACCACCTGAAATCTCATGTGTTTTCTATTAACATGAGCAGTTGTGACATTGTGCTTGGTGTTGAATAGCTACGCACTCTCGGACCCATCACCATGTATTTTAAGGAATTAACCATGCAATTACAACATGAAAGAAAGTAGTATAAGTTACAAGGAATCACAGCAGGCTCTCTTGAGATCATCAATTCCCACAGCATGGAAAATATACTCAAAAAAGGTCATTCGAGCATTATTTCCAACTCCACTCCATTCAAGAAATTGAGACACCCTTTGTCCATCTCAACCTCTAATCTATACTCTCCCAACATCAAGTTACTTTTAACACTACCCATAGACTTCCCCCTTCCCGCGGCATCCATGAGCATTCCATTCCTCTAGTAGCAGGCAATCTTCCTCCCAATGTTTTCCCTTATCGTCATCCCTTTGCCTAGAAAATTGAAATTGAGAAAATTGTTCTAGAGTTATTAGAAACGAGTGTTATTCGTCCTAGAATCATCCCCTATTCTTCCCCTATAGTCATGGTACTCAATAAAGAAGCCACTTGGTGCATGTATCCTTATTTTCGTGCCCTAAACAAACTCACAATCAAATACAAATTTCCCATTCCTGTCATTGATGATCTTTTGGGTGAATTGAGTGGTGCTCGGTACTTTACCAAACTTGACCTTCATTTTGGCTACCACTAGATACGTATGAAAGAGGACAACATTCCCAAGACTGCATTTAGAACTCATGAGTGTCACTATGAGTTCTTGGCCACGCCCTTTGGCCTTTATAATTCCCACTCAACTTTTCAAAGTCTCATGAATCATGTCTTTCATCCTCTCCTCCATCATTTTGTCTTGGTTTTATTTTATGATATTCTCGTCTATAGTAAAACTTGGCAATACCATCTCACCCATGTGGTTCAAGTTCTCCATCTACTGTCTAAGAAAAAGATTTTTCTCAAATAGACTAAATTTGCTTATGGAGCCTTTGAAGTTGAGTACCTGGGTCATATTTTCATCAAGGATGTTGTACGTGTGGATCCTAAAAAAATTGAAGCTATGAAGGATTGGCCTCGCCCTAAAAATATTAAAATATTACGTGGTTTCATGTGTTTAACAAGATATTATCACAATTTTGTTCAGAATTATGGAAAAATTGCAGCTCCTCTCACTGCTCTCCTTAAGAATAATTCTTTTAGTTGGACTCCAACAGCTAATCAATCCTTCCAAGCCTTGAAACAGGCTATGTGCACAAATCCTATCTTGGAAATACCAAACTTCACCAAGACTTTTGTCCTAGAATGCGATGTGTCAAGGAAAGGAATTAGGGTGGTCCTCATGCAATATGGCCAACCTTTGGATTCCACTAGAAAACAACTATCAGAGAAAAATTTGGGCCAATCAACCTATGAAAAGGAAATGTTGGCTATTCTACATGTAGTGGATCTCTCGAATCCTTATCTATTGTGGAAACACATCCAAATTAAAAATGATCATTGTAGCCTCAAGTATTTTATGGAACAAATAATTTCCTCCCCATAGCAACAAAAATGGGTGACCATGTTGTTTGGATATGATTATGAGATCATCTCCAAGAAGGGAAAAGAAAATGTGGTTGTTGATGCTCTTTTAAGGAAATATGAATAACAAGGGTCCCTCTTTTCCCTCCCATCCATTGTACCAAATTGGCTTCGGGTCATTCACCGGGAATGGTTGCAAGACCCCAAACTTTCTATCATGATCCAAAAATTGCAACAAGATCCTCAAGTTTCTCCATGGTTCTCTTGGCATAATGAAGAGCTTCACTATAAAGGTTTTCTTTATTTAAGTAAACAGTGAAACCTTAAATCTATGATGCTCTCTAAGTTTCATGCTTCACCCACAGCTAGGCATTCAGTATTTACAAAAAGCATTCAGGATTTACAAAAACCTATGAACGAGTCAAACGTTATTTTTTCTGGGAAGGTATGAAATAGGAAAACCACACCTTTGTGGCTAAATGTGATACCTGACAACGTAATAAGGGAAAAACTGTCAAATCTCTAGGCACACTCCAACCGCTCTTGATTCAACCTAATATTTGGATGGATAGTTCTATCGATTATATTGTTGTATTACCTAAATCGGGAAATAACTCAATCATCATGGTGGTATCACATCATCTTTCCAAATATGCTCATTTTTATGCTCTTCAACAGCCGTTCATTGCATCCACAGTGGCTCATTTTTTTATGGATAATATATTTGAACTCCATGGCATGCCTCATTCTATATTCTCTGACCATGATCCAATTTTCGCCAACAATTTTTTGCAAGAATTGTTCAGGCTCCAAGAAACCCAATTGCATCTCAACACCGCCTATCATCCCTACACTGATGGATAAACTAAAGTTGTTAACAAGTGTTTGGAAACGTATTTGTGGTGTTTTGCATCCGACGGACAAAATCAGTGGGCTCAATGGTTATGCCTAGTTGAATGATGGTATAACACATCTTACCATACTTCCACTTGCATGAATCCCTTTGAAGAAGACTATCGGAAAAAGCCATTATTTATTCTCTCATACATGTTAGGTGTCTCCAAGGTTCAGGAGGTTGATAGAAATTGTATAGTCCACATGGCCATTCTCTGTACCCTCAAAGAAAATTTGGTTGTGGATCATAATCGCATGAAGCAACAAGCATATCAGTGTCATCTTGAACGTCAATTTTTTGAAGGGGACCAGGTTTTTCTTCATCTACAACCTTATAAGCAGACATCACTCAAAGATCAAAATTATGAGAAAATTGCCCCCAAATTTTATGGTCCTTATACAATTCTCAAGCGAGTGGGGCTCGTGGCCTATCAGTTAGATCTTCCCAGTCACTCTAAGATCCATCATGTTTTTCATGTCTCGTGCATAAATAAAGTGATTGGAACTAAGTTCCAAACTCAAACCAAACTCCTTGATTTGAATGAAGAAGGTTTCATTTGGTTGCAACCACAAGCAGACTTAGACCAGTGTGAGCGTTATCTTCGTTAATGCACCATAAAGGAATTTTTATTTCAGTGGAAGGATACACCACCAGAAGATGCCACCTGGGAGTCGGCTACCATTCTGCAACAATTTCCTCATCTCAAGCCTTGATTACAAGGTTGTTTTTCAGGGGGGGGCATGTTAGGGACCTAACCTCCCTAACCCCTCACAAAGGTAGAATAATATATTTTCCATGTAATAAAGGCCAACATTATTAAATAAGGCCTAATTAATAATGTGAACAAGTATAATGTAAGAAGACTTAATAGAAGCTTTCGCTTCTAGAAAGATCTTCCTCTAGAATGTTCTTTAGAATATAGAATTAGTATAAATAGGAGTAGAAGGTGTGAGAAAGTCTTGTCTTGAGAATTATTGTAATAAATATCTGCTATGTTGGAGCTTTCCCCCTCGAAGAGGCAAGTGAACTTGGATTTCTATCGATAAAGGTATCATTGTTGGTGTTCTTACTCTCTATATTTTGTTGTTTTGCTGGTATTTGTTGTAATATTTTTGTTTTTGATTATTATAATACACATGGTACCTTACAATTAGACCCCTAATCCACAATTGGAACTCTCAATTTCCTCTCAAGTTGACCCATTCCCACCAAATCCTCTTAATTTAGTGTCAGAGTCGAACCTCCTTCCACATGGTTTCACAGGTTCAAGGTTTCATGACTAGTTCATGATTTCATGGTAGCCCCAAATGCAAATGAAATATTTCGGTATGTTGTGTTTTGAATATATATATATATATATATAATGAAAACATATCAAATAAAAATATTACAACATTGACCAATAATATTATATATAACTATTACATTTTTTTTGAACTATTGACTATTACATATACTAGCTTATATTTTTTTTCTAAGGAAAAAATATGCATCTTATATCCAAAGAAGAATATAAAACACAAGCTTCAAGTGTTGAAGCACAAAATACATCAAAAAGGAGTAATGACTAGTGTCATCCAAAGTCAAAATATAGAGCAATGGCATAAAGTCCCTTAATAGTCTGGTAATTTTAACAAAACTAAACAACCCTATAGGTCATTTACATAATTATAGTCATCCATATTAACAAAATAAGGTCATAAATACGAACTCCAAAACCTATTTGTAGGACGATATAATATTGGATAATCATAAGAACTATCTATATTATGTAGAATCCCTGTCAAGAACCTCTTTAGTCACCAAGTAACCTAGATCCAACAATAATCCATGCTTAGAAAGTTTATCAGTGATCTCATTCAACTCCCCATAAATTTGGGTAAAGGAAGTCATTTCAAATCGAGTAGTATTTTTCTTTACTTGGATGGCTAGTGGCCATAGAGTAAAATTGTGTATCTATTATTAAACATTCATCTATTTTGTCACTAGAAATGAGTCACTGAAAGCTTGTAATTTTTTTACCTCCTTTAAAACCACCACCACCATTAGTGATCTTAAAGTTGTCATCTTTGCATCATTATTAGAGCCTAATCCTAAGAATTCTTTAAATTTGTAGTAGTGAGACTCATTCAGGAACAATAAGCCTCCTAAACCACTCTTTTGATCACCACCTTAGCATGCGCAATCAAAAAATCCCTAGGGGATTGTTTTGTCAATATGAAGTGTTACAACATGTCGAGGAGGATTGTGTTAGAAGTCCTTTTTTATAAGTTGGAAAAGTAGTTATCTAGGCATAGATATGAAAAGGAGGAATGTGTATTTGAACAAATAATAGTGCATTGTTTGCTATCCAAATGCCTCACAATGCCTCACAATGCCAAAATAGGGTTAGCCCTTTTATCCTTAAGTTCCATCCTTTGAAACCAA